>JAXCGZ010022992.1:17500-32500 GCA_037179515.1 Halocaridina rubra
AGTGATAGTAAGTCTAATTCCCTCAGCCTCTCATCATAACTGAGCTTGCGTATTTCTGGCACCAGTTTCGTGGCATGTCTTTTAACTTTTTCAAGCTTAGCTATGTGCTTTTTCAAGTGTGGATTCCAAAAGGGGGCTGCATATTCGAGTTTTGGCCTCACATAGGTTACATAAATATTTCTGAACATTTCCTTGTCCATGTGCCTGAAGGCTACCCTTACATTTGATAAGAATGCATATGCTGCCCTTACTATGCCATTTATATGCATTTCTGGAGACAACTCTGCCGGTATGTTTACTCCTAGATCTCTCTCATTTTCTATCTCTTGAGGTTGTACTCCAGCCACCGAGTAATCAAGCTTGGGCCTTCTTGCACTTGTACCCATTATCATTACCTTACATTTTGAAGTATTGAATTTCATTAGCTACTTCTCTGACCACTCATGCCGACTATTTAGCTCCTCCTAAAGTTCTCTACCATTGTTCTCGTTTTTTACTTTCTTCACAATCTTTACATCATTTGCAAACATATTCATGAATGAATTTACAGACTCTGGTAGGTCATTTACATATACAAGGAACAAAAGTGGCCCTAAAACTGAACCCTGTGGAACTCCACTACTAACTCTTCTCCATTCAGACACTGAGTGTTTTACTCTAACCCTCTGTTCCCTTCCTTCTAAGTAAGTTTTTATCAATTCCAAGACATTTCCACCTATTCTAGCCATTGCTTGCAGCTTCCTAATAAGTGTCCCGTGTAGAACAGTGTCGAACGCCTTTTGGAAGGCCCAGCCCTCTCTTTCCTTTAAGATTCGGCTTACCTCATCATAAAATTCTAATAAGTTTGTTACTGTTGATCTACCTTCTCTGAAGCCATGTTGCCTCACTGACAAAAAGTTGAAGAATTTCAGGTGAAGAGAGTTATGCTTCCTTAGTAGTTTCTCCATAACTTTGCAAACTATGCTGGTCAAGGAAACTGGTCTATAGTTTAGAGCCATATCCCTTCTTCCGTTTTTGAAGATAGGTATCACATTTGCTTGTTTCCAGCATCTTGGAATGTCCCCTGACTCCAGTGACTTTTAACTATGATACTTTGTGCCACTGATATTGTGTTTGTGCATTTTTTAAGTACATGAGGGGATATGTCATCAGGACCTGTAGCTTTATGAACATCTAAATCCATCAGCGCTTTGCATACCTCTGTGGCTGTAAGGTTGTTGTTCTCTAATACTGGCCCTTGAGATTTTATCTCTGCAATCTGAGGGGGTGGGGTATTTTCTACTGTAAATACTGACTGAAACTCCTTGTTCAATTCTTTGCAGATCTCTTCATCCGTCTCAGTGATGCTTCCATCCACTCTCTTTAGCCTAAAAACCTGTTCTTTTACCTTCAGTTTTCTTCTGATAAAGCTGTGGAAAAGCTTGGGATTTTCTTTAGCCTTCCTGGTGATGTCCCTCTCATAGTCTCTCTCTGCATCTCTCCTTTTACTTAGGTAGTCATTTCTTGCTCTTTTGTAGGTTTGCCAGGCATTTATGTTTTTTCTCCTCCTATATCTTTTCCAGCATTTGTCTTTCCACTCCTTAGCTCTTTTACACTCATTATCGAACCATTTCTCTCTGGCATGAATTACACTTACTTTGGTGACAGGTATGCAGCAATCTACTATCTTCCCATATTTCTCACAAAAGATGTCATACATTTCTTGTACAGATTTGTTGTAAAATAAGGTTCTCCAGTCAATAACTGCAAAAAGCTCATTCATTTTGATGTAATCTCCTTTCGGATAGTTCCTCCTCATGTCCTCAGCGCCTTTACTCTCAGGCAGAATATCTTCAATGATATACTCCATCAACAACACACAGTGGTAACTCTTTCCAATTGTTGTGTGATTACCTAATTGTGATTACCTAATTGTGTTTACGGGAAAGAGCCCAAAGCTCGTATCTTCCCGTCTCCTCATCGGTTCCATTTTATACTTAGTGATACTTATCATACCTGTCCTTAAAACTATGGATTGAGATAGCATTAACTACCTCCTCGCTTAGCCAATTCCAATTATCAACTACTCTTACACTGAAAAAGTATTTTCTTAAATCCTGCAAAGAAGTTTCATTACGAAGCTTCAAACTATGACCTCTAGTTCTAGAGCCAGCCATATCAAAATATCGATCCCTATCCACTCTATCATAACCATAAAGGAATTTAAAGACTGTCACCATATCCCCCCTCACTCTTCTAGCTTCGAGTGATGGTAAGTCTAATTCCCTCAGCCTCTCATTATAACTGAGATTGCGTATTTCTGGCACCAGTTTCGTGGTATGTCTTTGAACTTTTTCAAGCTTAGCTAAGTGCTTTTTCAAGTGCGGATTCCAAAAGGGGGCTGCATATTCGAGTTTTGGCCTCACATAGGTTACGTAAATATTTCTGAACATTTCCTTGTCCATGTGCCTGAAGGCTACCCTTACATTTGATAAGAATGCATATGCTGCCCTTACTATGCCATTTATATGTATTTCTGGAAACAAATCTGCCAGTATGTTTACTCCTAGATCTCTCTCATTTTCTGTCTCTTGAAGATGTACTCCAGCCACCGAGTAGTCAAGCTTGGGCCTTCTTGCACTTGTACCCATTCTCATTACCTTACATTTTGAAGTATTGAATTTCATTAGCCACTTTTCTGACCACTCATGCAGATTATTTAGATCCTCCTGAAGTTCTCTACCATTGTTCTCGTTTTTTACTTTCTTCACAATCTTTGCATCATCTGCAAACATATTCATGAATGAATTTACAGACTCTGGTAGGTCATTTACATATACAAGGAACAAATGTGGCCCTAAAACTGAACCCTGTGGAACTCCACTACTAACTCTTCTCCATTCAGACACTGAGTGTCTTACTCTAACCCTCTGTTCCCTTCCTTCTAAGTAAGTTTTTATCCATTCCAAAACATTTCCACCTATTCTAGCCATTGATTGCAGCTTCCTAATAAGTCTCCCATGTGGAACATTGTCAAACGCTTTCTGGAAGTCTAGGAATATACAATCTGCCCAGCCCTCTCTTTCCTGTAAGATTTGGCTTACCTCATCATAAAATTCTAATAAGTTTGTTACTGTTGATCTACCTTCTCTGAAGCCATGTTGCCTCACTGACAAAAAGTTGAAGGATTCCAAGTGAAGAGAGATATGTTTTCTTAGTATTTTCTCCATAACTTTGCAAACTATGCTGGTCAAGGAAACTGGTCTATAGTTCAGAGCCGTATCCCTCCTTCCCTTTTTGAAGATAGGTATCACATTTGCTTGTTTCCAGCATCTTGGAATCTAACCTGACTCCAGTGACTTTTTAAATATGATACTTAGTGCCACTGATATTGAGTTTGCGCCTTTTTTAAGCATATGAGGGGATATGTCATCAGGACCTGTAGCTTTATGAACATCTAAATCCAACAGCGCTTTGCATACCTCTGTGGCTGTAAGGTTGTTGTTCTCTAATACCGGCCCTTGAGCTTCTGTCACTGCAATCTGAGGGGGTGGGGTATTTTCCACTGTAAATACTGACTGAAACTCCTTGTTCAATTCTTTGCAGATCTCTTCATCCGTCCCAGTGACGCTTCCATCCGCTCTCTTTAGCCTTAAAACCTGTTCTTTTACCTTCAGTTTTCCTCTGATAAAGCTGTAGAAAAGCTTGGGATTTTCTTTAGCCTTCCTGGTGATGTCCCTCTCATAGTCTCTCTCTGCCTCTCTCCTTTTACTTAGGTAGTCATTTCTTGCTCTTTTGTAGGTTTGCCAGGCATTTATGTTTTTTCTCCTCCTATACCTTTTCCAGCATTTGTCTCTCCACTCCTTAGCTCTTTTACACCCATTATCGAACCATTTCTCTCTGGCATGAATTACGCCTACTTTGGTGACAGGTATGCAGCAATCTACTATTTTCCCATATTTCTCATAAAAGATGTCATACATTTCTTGTGCAGATTTGTCGTAAAATAAGGTTCTCCAGTCAAGAAGTTCAAAAAGCTCATTCATTTTGATGCAATCTCCTTTCGGATAGTTCCTCCTCATGTCCTCAGTGCCTCTACTCCCAGGAAGAATATCTTCAATGATATACTCCATCAACAACACACAGTGGTCACTCTTTCCAATTGGTGGTACATACTCAATTTTTTCAATATCCAACACATTATCTGTGAACACTAGATCAAGTAGTGATGGCTCATCCCCACCCCTGGCCCTTGTTGGTTCCATTACATATTGGTGTAGGAAATTCCCTTGTACGCAATCTAGGAATCTTGCCCCAAATGAGTCCTCACCACTGTGTGGGTCAAGATTTATCCAATCTATCTCTTTATGATTAAAGTCTCCCATAATCAAAATCCTACATTTTTTTCCCGTGCCATGTTAACAACTGAGTTTATGACTTCAATAGTACCTATATGACTTTCCTCATAAACTTCAAGCCCATTTTGGTTCCTTGGTGGGTTGTATACAACAGTTATTATAATGCTCTCTGACCCAGTATTTATGCGAGCAACAAGAAATTCCCTGAACTCACTTTCTATAGCCAAGTTTATTTCTTCAACTTGAATCCTTTCACTTATGAGCAGTGCTATCCCTCCACCAGTCCTCTCAGATCTTTCAACACTTAGTATTCTGAAGCCCTTAGGAAAAACTGTGACACTGTTTATGTCCACACTCAACTTAGTCTCTGTAATTGCTAATATATATGCCTTACTGTTGTGAATCCTTTCTTTTAATTCTACTGCCTTACCAGCTAATCCATCAGCATTTGTGTATAACAATCTTAATGAGGCCCCTTCCCCTGATCTTCTGTCATTATCTTCTTTATCTCCCCTTTGTCTGGAAGAACTCTGTAATGAAAATTTTTCTTCTCTTCTTCATTTCTTTCATCATTTAACCTTCTTGCCTCTTGCAACAAGTTTTTGATCTTTCCCATCTCTTCCTGTGTTCTGTATTGTCTAATGAACACTTCTTTGAATTCTTGAAGGTCTTTTAGACTTTTTTTTTCTCAACAATATTTCCCTACATGTTTCCCCTCTCTCAAAGGTTACTTTTGTTGGTCTCGGCTTTCCTTCCCTCGAATATTTACCTAGTTGGTGTATGTTTACAATATCCTCAGGACCACATACTACTCCAAGCTTTCTTATCAGGTCTACAACCCTCGTTTTATATTCTTCAAGTCTCCCCTGCCATGTTTGCTCCTGGGATTCGCTTATGCCTGAGATTACCACTGTTTTCTCCTTATCAAGTGCCTGTCTGATGAGTGGGTTTGCCCTTTCCATCACAAGGTCTTTAATTTTTTCGATTACTGTCTCTTTATAGTCAACTGTTTGTATGTTTTCCAGTGCCACCACATTTACAGCCTCTTTTACTGCCACATTCCCCTTTAGTGCAGCAGCAAAGGAAGTTTTCATGGCATCATTTTCCATATTCAGCTCCTGGAACTCTTTTCTGAACTGTTCAATGTTTTCCTTAATGTGGACATTCCAAGCAGCAATCTCGTCTCTCTCAGAAGAGAACAGTGAACTAACATCCAATTTCTTTAGGTTGTCATTCAGCTGTTTGTTTTTATCTTCTTGTTTAGAAATTCTAGATTCTAGTTGACTCTTTTCCCCTTCCAGCTTCTTTATTCTTTTTTCTAGTTCCTTTCTCTCCTGCCCTTGTGCTTTATTTGCTTCCTCCAAAGATCTTATTTGCTCTCTGAGTGTTTCATTTTCTTTCATTTCTCCATCCATATTCCGAATTTTATCATCAAGGCTTATAACCATTTCCTCTAAATTCTTGATTTTCTGTTTAAGTCTCCTAATGGCTACCCCTCCTACCGACCCATGGATGGGAGTGGTTTTGGACAGAGATGGTGTTATTTTTATGTTCTCCCTCTCACAGAATATAGAAAGAAGACGAGAAAGAGGAAAAAAAAGAAGAGAAAAACTTTTAATTAAGCTTCACACAGAATTTTTATATCTCCATATAAGTGCTATTTAGTGACTCAGTTTATCTCTTTTCTGGTAAGACACATCTTAACTTAAAAACTTGACCATGGTAATTTAAGGATACAAAGAAAAAGAAAAAAATGCAACAAAACAAAAGTCAAACCTGAAGGAAAAATTCGAACCTGTGTCTGAGGTGGCACCCACCTGTTTCTGCTATATATTCTTCCTAACTGATAAACTCACTTGCTAACCAAGATATGTTATCACAGGATTAGACTTTACATTTAACTCAATATATATACAAAATAAAAAAAAATAGTAAAAGAGAAAGCTAAAAGAAAAGCAAAAAAAAAAAAAATGAAGAAAATAAGACAGCTGTACTACTTGACAACTTAACTCAGTACTGTTGACAGGTGGATATTTTTTTTTTTTTTAATTATTCAATTATTTCGTGTACCAAACTAACTAACAAGTTAATATAAATGGGAAGGATACTGATTTTAACATAATATGGAACCACAGGATCAGGTAAACGGCTTAAGAGCTTTCCCCAGTTTACACAAAAAATTAGGTAATGTGATGTGATGGCTTCACCTCTGGCAACTCTTCTAAATTTCCTTCAAGGCAGAACTGGACGGCAGCTTCTCTCTCCCCTCACGAAAATGTTCTCAATTTTTTTTTCCTTTAATATTTTTTACAGTCTCGTCATACAACAAATATAAGTTTTGTGTGTGTGCATACACACATATATATGTAAATATAAGGTAGGAAAAATCCATTAAAAAAGACAACGAAAATATATATGTAGTACTTATTAATTTCGTGACATCAACTGGCCACCTTCTCAAATTACTTTGAGAATTTGGCCAGCTAAGGTCACGAAATTAATAAGCCCTTCTTATATATTTTCGTTGTTTTCTTTGACGGGCTTTTCCTTCCATTTTAGACTGTATGTTAACAGTTCTCTGTTATTAATATATATATATATATATATATATATATATATATATATATATATATATATATATATATAAATAGATAGATAAATAGATAGATAGATAGATAGATTGATAGATATAGACTAATTATAGCGATAAGTAATAATAATAATAATAATAATAATAATAATAATAATAATAATAATAATAATAATAATAATAATAATAATAATAATAATAATAATAATAATAATAATAATAATAATAATAATAATAATAATAATAATAATAATAATAATAATAATAATAATAATAATAATAATAATAATAATAATAATAATAATAATAATAATGATGATGATGATGATGATGATGATGATGATGATGAAAATAATAATAATAATAATAATAATAATAATAATAATAATAATAATAATAATAATAATAAAAATAATAATAATAATAATAATAATAATAATAATAATAATAGTAATAGTAATAATAATAATAATAATAATAATAATAATAATAATAATAATAATAATAATAATAATAATAATAATAATAATAATAATAATAATAATAATAATAATAATTAGGGGCAACAAAAACATTCACACTTGCATGTTTTGCCCTGTGTTTTGAGGGTGTGATGGCAAATGATCACATGACAAGTGCTAGCATCCTCATTGTATAAGGTGGCATGTGTTCACAACATAATTTGAATGAAATATGTTATTAGAAAATGTAACACGTTTTCTACATCTAAATATTTTTATTTATTGATTTCTAGTACTAAGTCCGTTGTTACAAGTAAATCTTCCCGACTATTTCATCGCATTTTCTTTCCACAACACTTCATTCTTACCAACTTAATCCAAACCACTGCCTATCACTTTTCATTTACTTCCCTTATCATTCTATCCATATACACATGAAACAATCATGGTGACATTACACAACTTTGTGTCATCTTCAAATAGCATCTGTTTTACTTTCCACAACCCTCTATCCTCACCAACTAATTCCAAGCCTCTGCCTATTCCTCTTTCATTTACTTCCTTTTCCATTCCATCCATATACTCAATAAACAACCTTGGTGATTATGACACAACCTTTACGTAACCTTACATTCACCTCAAACTAGTCAATCACGAAAAAGTTCTTTTTATCCCTATGCATAATATGACATGCTAGAACTTTGTGCAATAAAGCCCAAGTCAAAAGTGTAACATTATTTTTATTTTCTATTAGTTTAAAAATGGATTTATGCATTGCCTCAAACATTAATCATATTATCAGTTGAATGCCATTCCATGAATTTTCAGTTAATAATTGCTTTTAAGTACATTGTTAGTACTTTGTTTATGGTATTTTATGAATTTTGCCTGTGGTTTATTTCTTAGCTTTTTCTAAAAGTATTTTTCCTGTCATCACTGAGAGATGAAAGTGCCCTTCAATATGAGTAGACCCAATCGTATAAAAGTATGTTTTGAACTCTTGTTGTTTCTGATTTAATCTAGAAAACTTATGTCTTTTAAGTATTTGTCTGGGAAGAATTTGTCATAACAATATTTTGAATACATACTAGAACCATTTTTAAAGGGTCAAAAAATTTAACTGGATTTTTTTTTTATATACAATGGCCCCATTCCCTCTTAAATGGAGGATGGTGGAGCCAAAATATACACATTCGCCACAAGCCAAAACACACCACACTCACTCCTCTTTGCTCCTTGGGTATAAAGGGTTGCCACAAATCTCTCCAACCATCATCCACCATCCTGCATGGGTTATCCTCAGGGTAGGTGGGCAAGACCCTTCTGCCATTATGCCTGACAGCCACAACTAGTTTACCTCCGCTACTTCATCACATGTCAACTCCCCACACCTACCTGTCACATGTAACTGTGCTAGTAAATGTGAGAAAGTCTTTGGGCCCGTGCCACCTATGCGCAATCCTCCTCCACAAATTCCTATCTCTTTCACACTCTCTTCCCTGCTCCATTGTCTTGCCATGGGAATACAATATCCTTTTCATCCCACCCATCCATCTCATTCTACATCTTTTCATTGGCCTTACTTTAACCATCTGAGCACTCAACAGTCTCTTTGCCAGTAGTTCATCACTCATCCTTTCCATGTGTCCAAACCATCTCAAAACTCTCTGATCTAACTTTGCAAACAGCTTTGTTTCAACATCTGTTCTCCGCCTCACCTCCTCTTTTCTCATTCTGTCTACTCTAGATGCACAAATCATACTTTTCAAACATCTCATCCCCATTAGATTCAACTTATCCTTTCATCTTCTTTTACATTCCAAGCCTCTACTTCATACAATGCTGTGAACACGATCACCCCTTCATGTATGATTTTCTTTGGATTCATTCCTAAATACCTATTTCTCATCATACTTTTCATCCCCCCTAGACATTTACTTACTTTCCTCATTCTATGACTTACCTCCACATCCACTCTTCCATTCCTAGCCATGTGTGACCCCAGATTCTTAAAACACTTTACTTCATCAAGCATCTCCCCATTCGCTCTCACATTCAGTCTACCAATATTACCACTCCTTGTACATCTCATGACTTTACGTTTATCAATACCTACCTGCAAGTACCTTCTTTCACACACCCTAATAAACTCACCCACCAAGTACTTCAGTGCGTCCTAAGTGCTGTTCATTTGCAAATAGCAACTGATTTTCTTTCCACAACTTTTCATTCCTACCAAATAATTTCAAGCCTCTGCTTAGCCCTCTTTCATTTACTCTCCTTACCAATCCACCCATATAGAAATTAAAGAACCATGATGACATTACACAGCTTTGATTTAACCCCATATTCACCTTGAGCTTACCATTCATTCCATCCACGACTCTCACACATTCTCTACTATATATGTAAGAACTCTTGACTGCATTCAAGAAACCTCAGCTTATTCAACACAGTCGCAATACATTCCACATTTCCTCTTTATCAACCCTGTCATATGCTTTCTCCAAGTCCAAAAATGAACAAAATGTTTTCTTGCCTTTCTCTAAGGACTCCTCACACACCTGTCTTACCACAAATAATTGATCGACACACCCTTTTTTTCTCCTGAAGCCACCCTCTTCTTCCTTGAACAATCTCTGAGTTCCTTTTCTAATTCTCTCGATTAACACTCTTCCATATAGCTGACCAAGCACGCTCAACAAACTAATTCCTCTAAAGTTACTACATTCTTACTTATCACCCTTCCTTTTATACAGCAAAAATTACATACACTCTTCCATTCAGCTGCAAGGCCCCCATTTTCCTGAAGCATGTATTCAACAACCTCACCATTCACTGCATTATTGTCTCATTACCTCTTGACAAGTATTCTACATAATACTCATCTATCCCTATTGCTTTATCTGCTATCATTACTTTCAAAGCCATTTGTACCTTCTCTTTTTTTATTACCTTACAATTCTCCTCACCTTTCATTGACAATCTCCGTTTACCTTCCACAACCACAATTTCTCTCTTTCTATCATCTTCCTCATTAAGTAGTTCCTTGAAGTGCTCAGCAATCTCTCTCTTTCATCTTTAATTCGTCTACTGGCAATAGCCCAACTGCACCTTTCACTCTCTCTTCCCTACCAGACTCACCATTTTGTACTCTTTTCACTTTCTTTTAAGGCGTCCTTTTATTCCTATCAAGTTTTTCAGACTATCATCTACCCCACCTCACATCTGCTCTTCTCATTGCCTTCCTCACCAAGTGCTTTGCTAGCCTTCTCTTCAGACTATGGTTTGCATATGTCTGTACATTACCTCTCTGCAACCATTCCTTATATGCTTGCTTACTTTCAGTCACTACTGCACTCACTTTTTCATTCCATCATTCACTACCGTTCTTCACTTGGAATCCTTCAACTTTTTGTCAGTGAGGCAACATGGCTTCAGAGAAGGTAGATCAACAGTAACAAACTTATTAGAATTTTATGATGAGGTAAGCCAAATCTTACAGGAAAGAGAGGGCTGGGCAGATTGCATATTCCTAGACTTCCAGAAAGCGTTTGACACTGTTCCACATGGGAGACTTATTAGGAAGCTGCACTCAATGGCTAGAATAGGTGGAAATGTTTTGGAATGGATAAAAACTTACTTAGAAGGAAGGGAACAGAGGGTTAGAGTAAGACACTCAGTGTCTGAATGGAGAAGAGTTAGTAGTGGAGTTCCACAGGGTTCAGTTTTAGGGCCACTTTTGTTCCTTGTATATGTAAATGACATACCAGAGTCTGTAAATTCATTCATGAATATGTTTGCAGATGATGCAAAGATTGTGAAGAAAGTAAAAAACGAGAACAATGGTAGAGAACTTCAGGATAATAATAATAATAATAATAATCTTTATTTCCATTTCAATACAATGGGTATTCGTCAGCCAGGGCAAGCCCCAACCCCCCACTGTGGTGTCCAAACACAGCAGTTCCTGCCAGTAAACAGCTTAAACTCTCGGTCTTGGACGGGAACCGATCTTTCGACCTCGTGAATGCGAAGCCAGCGCGTTACCACTGTACTAGCCAGCAGGATCTAAATAATCTGCATGAGTGGTGAGAAAAGTGGCTAATGAAATTCAATACCTCAAAATGTAAGGTAATGAGAATGGGTACAAGTGCAAGAAGGCCCAAGCTTGACTACTCGGTGGCTGGAGTACAACTTCAAGAGACAGAAAATGAGAGAGATGTAGGAGTAAACATACTGGCAGATTTGTCTCCAGAAATACATATAAATGGCGTAGTAAGGGCAGCATATGCATTCTTATCAAATGTAAGGGTAGCCTTCAGGCACATGGACAAGGAAATATTCAGAAATATTTATGTAACCTATGTGAGGCCAAAACTCGAATATGCAGCCCCCTTTTGGAATCCGCACTTGAAAAAGCACATAGCTAAGCTTGAAAAAGTTCAAAGACATGCCACGAAACTGGTGCCAGAAATACGCAATCTCAGTTATGATGAGAGGCTGAGGGAATTAGACTTGCCATCACTCGAAGCTAGAAGAGTAAGGGGGGATATGGTGACAGTCTTTAAATTCCTTCATGGTTATGATAGAGTGGATAGGGATCGATATTTCGATATGGCTGGCTCTAGAACTAGAGGTCATAGTTTGAAGCTTCGTAAGAAAACTTGTTTGCAGGATGTAAGGAAATACTTTTTCAGTGTAAGAGTAGTTGATAATTGGAATTGGCTAAGCGAGGAGGTAGTTAATGCTATCTCAATCCATAGTTTTAAGGACAGGTACGATAAGTATCACTAAGTCTAAAATGGAACCGATGAGGAGACGGGAAGATACGAGCTTTGGGCTCTTTCCCGTAAACACAATTAGGTAATCACAATTAGGTAATCACTACCTCTCAACACGTCATAACCTCCTCTTAAGCAACTTCTGTTCCTTTACCACTTCCTCCGCCACTTTCTTTTTCACTACAGTCCACACACATTCCTCAGTATATCTTTACACTCACACTTTTTCTATTCAATTATCTCACTTTCATCACCTCTCTTCCTCCCTCCCATCTCCCCTTTCTCCACTTTTCTTCCACTTTCACTCTACCTTTCACTAAATACCGATCGGATATTTTACCAATAGCTTGTCTTAATACATTCATATCCAATACTCTTTCACTCACCCTCTTGTCCACCACGACATAATCCATTAATGTTTTGTCAACATTACCTACATTACCTACTCTGAATCACGTGTACTTGTCCAGATCCTTCTGTTTAAACACAGTATTGGCAATTAGCACCTTTCTCTCAATACACATTTCTATCATGCTTTCTCCACTCTCATTTCTACTGTGCACCTCATACTTTCCAAGTACTTTCCTACTCTAGCATTCAAGTCTCCCATTAGCACCATATATAACTTCATCCCCAAGTCCTCCAAACATTTGTTCAAATTATTCCAAAATTATAGTCTTTAATCTCTCTTTTCCCACTATCAGGATCAAAGGCACTCACTAACGCACAAACCTCACATCCCAATCTCCGTATAGTCCATATTACTTCTCTCCATTCAGCCACGCATTTATATCCTCACTTGCTAACAGAGCCACTCCTCTTTCTCGCTCTTTAACAACTCCATATACCCCAGCTACCACATATTCATCTTTCTCCTCAGAAACATACTACCTATATCCTCCTCCGGATATCTCCTGGCAGAATACCCCTATGCTCTTTGGCTCTTAGTAGGAAGTACGATACAGAAGAGTGGGAGAATTCCCAGTTTGGGCATTACTATTGATATTAGATTGTCTCTAGCACTCTGATGCATTTTTGCATTGTTATTTCTTGTTCATTAAGAGAGTAAGGTGTAATCAAAGTGTGGTAAATAATTTATCCATCCTCTGCCCCACCAAATCTAGGAATGGGGCTTTCCCCCCCTTTTTTTTGTGTTTGTATTTACGTCTTTCGATTTTTTTTTTTATTAAATCAAAGCGTCTTTAGATGTTCCCTGCAATCATTAAAAGTAGAAAGAATATTAATTAAAGCCTCCTCTAGAATTCTCACTTTTTTTTTTTATTGCAGTATTTATGTACCATGTGCTATTACTAAGCTTAATCTTGAAAGTACTTACTTTTAGAAGAAAAAGAAAAAAACAATGCATAAGTGTGCTTAATTTTCTTGTTCGTTTTATTTGCTATTGGTAATTCTTGATATATCTTGATGATAATAATAATAATAATAATAATAATAATAATAATAATAATAATAATAATAATAATAACAATAATAATAATAATAATAATAATAATAATAATAATAATAATAACAATAATAATAATGAATATAATAAAGATAATAATAATAATAACAATAATAATAAACATAATAATAATAATAATAATAATAATAATAATAATAATAATAATAATAATAATAATAATAATGATGATGGTTATAATAATAATAATGATAATAATAAGAATAATGATAATAATATATTCAGACGAAAACTGATTAATTCAATTTGCTATATTTATTTACCAGTTAAGGCAAAAATTCATCGACTTCAGAATGAGATCCATGATTTGAAAACAACGACACCTTTATCCACCACCGACAACACAGACGACACAACGACAGATTCATCGACAACAACAACAACAACAGCGGTCACAACACCCAGTACAACAACCCAGGCAACGATCACTGCATCGTCGTCGACTACATCTACATCAAGCAGCAGCAGCAGCAGCAGCACCAGTTCCTCCTCCACTGTACCTCCGGCAGACTTGACCATCGACGCCCTTCGAGCGTAAGACGTCAATATGAAGATAAAAAAAAAAAAATCAGCCGGACAGCTGTTCCTGTATGACAATGGTAATACTGCAATGAAATGCATAATATTCATTGATAATTTAGTAATTACACAAACATATATACGTCACAGGGATCAGGCCCACTTGTGTTCCTTATAAACGTAAATGACTTGCTGAAATTGAATGGGGGTTAATAGTAAAACATAAATAGGCAATAAAATACGACAATGTTTACTTTAGACTAACCCCATTATGGAGAAGAAAACATGCAGTAGGACTGAAAAATTAAGGTTGGATACCACTTCCTAATTCCTCATGGTGGGCTCAATCTCTGGACTGTCAACTCCTATGTCGAGTATTCTAAACACTCACTTACTGTATTCCCTAATTACAACAACAACAACAACAACAACATCATGAGAAAATAGCTCCAACCATGTTACAAAAGAACAACATGAGACTTGAAGTGTATTTTACAAACTCAAAGTATTAGGGGCTTAAGAACTCAAATATATAAAATATATCAAAGAAAATAGTTAAAAAATAATTAACAAGTACTTATTTCCCAAGAAATTTTAAAAATAATTACCTATTCCAATTAAAATGTCTTGATATACTTTTATTCTTTATCTGTAAGAGAAATACTTAGGAGGAGAGATATATGACCTACAGTCAGAATATCTAATTAACTTACGATACTGATGCACAAATGGGATGCCAATGGATCATAAAATTACAGACCTCTTACCAAAACATGTTGGGTTATCATCTAACCTTGCGTAATAAGCCTAAAAGAAACAAACAGGA
>JAXCGZ010022992.1:37500-40000 GCA_037179515.1 Halocaridina rubra
TTTTGCAGTTATTGACTGGAGAACCTTATTTTACAACAAATCTGTACAAGAAATGTATGACATTTTTCGTGAGAAATATGGGGAGATAGTAGATTGCTGCATACCTGTCACCAAAGTAGGTGTAATTCATGCCAGAGAGAAATGGCTCGATAATGGGTGTAAAAGAGCTAAGGAGTGGAGAGACAAATACTGGAAAAGGTATAGAAGGAGAAAAAACATAAATGCCTGGCAAACCTACAAAAGAGCAAGAAATGACTACCTAAGTAAAAGGAGAGAGGCCGAGAGAGACTATGAGAGGGACATCACCAGGAAGGATAAAGAAAATCCCAAGCTTTTCCACAGCTTTATCAGAGGAAAACTGAAGGTAAAAGAACAGGTTTTAAGGCTAAAGAGAGCGGATGGAAGCATCACTGAGACGGATGAAGAGATCTGCAAAGAATTGAACAAGGAGTTTCAGTCAGTATTTACAGTAGAAAATACCCCACCCCCTCAGATTGCAGTGATAGAAGCTCAAGGGCCGGTATTAGAGAACATCAACCTTACAGCCACAGAGGTATGCAAAGCGCTGATGGATTTAGATGTTCATAAAGCTACAGGTCCTGATGACATATCCCCTCATGTGCTTAAAAATGCGCAAACACAATATCAGTGGCACTAAGTATCATATTTAAGGAGTCACTGGAGTCGGGGGAGATTCCAAGATGCTGGAAACAAGCAAATGTGATACCAATCTTCAAAAAGGGAAGGAGGGATACGGCTCTGAACTATAGACCAGTTTCCTTGACCAGCATAGTTTGCAAAGTTATGGAGAAACTACTAAGGAAACATATCTCTCTTCACTTGGAATCCTTCAACTTTTTGTCAGTGAGGCAACATGGCTTCAGAGAAGGTAGATCAACAGTAACAAACTTATTAGAATTTTATGATGAGGTAAGCCAAATCTTACAGGAAAGAGAGGGCTGGGCAGATTGTATATTCCTAGACTTCCAGAAAGCGTTTGACACTGTTCCACATGGGAGACTTATTAGGAAGCTGCAATCAATGGCTAGAATAGGTGGAAATGTTTTGGAATGGATAAAAACTTACTTAGAAGGAAGGGAACAGAGGGTTAGAGTAAGACACTCAATGTCTGAATGGAGAAGAGTTAGTAGTGGAGTTCCACAGGGTTCAGTTTTAGGGCCACTTTTGTTCCTTGTATATGTAAATGACCTACCAGAGTCTGTAAATTCATTCATGCATATGTTTGCAGATGATGCAAAGATTGTGAAGAAAGTAAAAAACGAGAACAATGGTAGAGAACTTCAGGAGGATCTAAATAAGCTGCATGAGTGGTCAGAAAAGTGGCTAATGAAATTCAATACTTCAAAATGTAAGGTAATGAGAATGGGTACAAGTGCAAGAAGGCCCAAGCTTGACTACTCGGTGGCTGGAGTACAACTTCAAGAGACAGAAAATGAGAGAGATGTAGGAGTAAACATACTGGCAGATTTGTCTCCAGAAATACATATAAATGGCATAGTAAGGGCAGCATATGCATTCTTATCAAATGTAAGGGTAGCCTTCAGGCACATGGACAAGGAAATGTTCAGAAGTATTTATGTAACCTATGTGAGGCCAAAACTCGAATATGCAGCCCCCTTTTGGAATCCGCACTTGAAAAAGCACATAGCTAAGCTTGAAAAAGCTCAAAGACATGCCACGAAACTGGTGCCAGAAATACGCAATCTCAGTTATGATGAGAGGCTGAGGGAATTAGACTTACCATCACTCGAAGCTAGAAGATTGAGGAGGGATATGGTGACAGTCTTTAAATTCCTTCATGGTTATGATAGAGTGGATAGGGATCGATATTTTGATATTGCTGGCTCTAGAACTAGAGGTCATAGTTTGAAGCTTCGTAAGAAAACTTGTTTGCAGGATGTAAGGAAATACTTTTTCAGTGTAAGAGTAGTTGATAATTGGAATTGGCTAAGCGAGGAGGTAGTTAATGTTATCTCAATCCATAGTTTTAAGGACAGGTATGATAAGTATCACTAAGTCTAAAATGGAACCGATCAGGAGACAATAATAATAATAATAATAATAAACCTTTATTTCCAAAGTACATTGGGTATTCAAATAAGATACATATATTTTCCAGATAGACATCTGAGCTGTACGATATAGACATACTAAAACAAACAAATCATAAAGATGAGTGTATCATTAAAAATTACAAGTAAAATCTTCCTTTAAGAGTAACTTCTTAAGATTATATTTAAAAGTATACACTGAACTAGCATTTTTTAGTTCTCTGGGAAGCTGATTATATAAATGAGGTCCACGAATGTTTATATCTCTTGAGCCAATATCAGTTTTAGACCTTCGTACTAATAAATCTTCCCCTTGACGGGTAGTTAACCCGGTAACTGAGCTTACTGTAGAAAAATTATACAAGCAATCAGGAAGATTGTTTCTTAGTATATTAAAAACAAAGGTACATATAACAAAAACATATTTA
>JAXCGZ010022992.1:45000-55000 GCA_037179515.1 Halocaridina rubra
TATATATATATATATATATATATATATATATATATATATATATATATATATATATATATGTATATATATATATATATATATATATATATATATATATATATATATATATATATATATATATATATATATATATATATATATATATATATATATATATATATATATATATATATATATATATATATATATATATATATATATATATATATATATATATATATATATATATATATATATATATATATATATATATATATATATATATATATATATATATATATATATATATATATATATATATATATATATATATATATATATATATATATATATATATATATATATATATATATATATATATATATATATATATATATATATATATATATATATATATATATATATATATATATATATATATATATATATATATATATATATATATATATATGAGAAGAAATACATATATGCATACGCATATATAAATAATACTGCACTCTTACCATGCAGTCTAAAATGGTTAGAAATGGCCCATTAAAGTAAATAACAGCAACAAAACTAAAATAAATGTACGACATCTTTTGTGAGAAATATGGCAAGATAGTAAAATGTTGCATACCTTTCACCAAAAATAAGAGTTATTCATATCAGTGAAAAATGGTTCATTAAAGATTGTAAGAGAGCTAAGGAGTGGAGAGACATATGCTGGAAAAAGTATAGGAGGAGAAAAAACATAAATGTCTGGCAGCCTTATAAAAGTGCAAGAAATGAGTAACTAAGTTTAAGAAGAGAGGCAGAGAGAGATTATGAAAGTGATATCACCATGAAGGCTAAAGAAAATTTTAAAGTTTCCACAGATTCATCAGTGGAAAATTGATGGTCAAAGAACAGATTTTAGAATTAAAGAGAGAAGATGGAAGCATCACTGAGATGGATGAAGAGATCTACGAAGAATTGAAGTATTTTCATCAGAAAATATCCCACCCCTTCAGATTGCAGAGAAAGGAGCTATTGGGCTGGTAATAGATAACATCTTCTTTTCAACCACTGAGGAACGCAAAGCATTGATGGAGCTAGATGCCCATAAAGCTATAGGTTCTGATGATATATCCTCTTTATATACTTAAAAAATGAACTCCATCAATATTGGTGGAACTATACATCATATTTGAAAAGTCGCTTGAATCTTGGGAAATTCATAGATGCTGAAAATAAGAGAATATGGTACCTAACTTCAAAAAGGGACGAAGGGATATAACTCTAAGAGACAGTCCTCTTTCCTTGACCTGCACAGTTTGAAAAGTTATGGAAAACCCAATAAAAAAATACATCTCTTCACTTGGAATCCTTCAACTTTTTGTCAGTGAGACAACATGGCTTCAGAGAAGGTAGATCAACAGTAACACACTAATTAGAACTTTAAGATGAGGTAAGATTCCAGAAAATAGGTTGACTAGTAGGTTGACTACTAGGTTGGCCATGGCACCAGCCGCCCATTGAAAGACTACGACTGAAGGTATTAGGATGCAACTAGGACTGGTTCAGACAGTTCCAGGTTGAGTCTTCCTTCAGGATGGTTCTTTCCTCATGCCTACATCTACACTGAATATTCTGGCATATTCATTACACATCTCTTGCTGTTCAATTACATTTGACAAGTCACAGCATTCTGCACATCTGTCTCTTTTACTTTCCTTTTCCTCACATTTTGTCATTATTTATGGAAGATTCACAACTAATGGCCCCCAGTACCCGGCATAGTGGGGTGCGAAGAAGCTCCGGGGATCGTGTTGACTCCACCATTGGCTTGAGGGCAGACACGCCTGGTGGTAGTAATGGTTCTGCTCTTAACCTTGCACCTCCCAATAGATCTGCTTCTTTCACTCTTCACTATTCAGACAATCGTGGGCTAATCTCCAATCTTTCATCTGTGGAACAGCACTTGGGCACTTTCCTCCCTAACCTACTCCTCCTATCTGAAATCCAGTTGTCTATACAAGCTTCCACTGACCCTTTCCAAATCTCCCACTATAATCTGTATACTCGTTTTCGTTCCAAAGGTGGGGTCTGTGCTTACAGCAACATTAACACTCCTACTGTGAGGCTCATGGACCTTGAATCTCCTGACTTTGATGTTCTCTGGCTAAAAGTCTATCTCTCCACTACCACTATCATCCTTTGCTTCTGCTACTGTTCTCCAAACTCCACCGAGTTTGTGTCTTTCTTTGAATATCTCTCCTCGTGCCATGAGTCCTTGCTATCTTCTCACCCACATGCCGAAGTTCTCTACATTAGAGACTTCAATGTACACCACAGTGAATGGCTTCATTCTTCTCACACTGATGTGGGAGGAAGCGAGGCTCTTGCTTTCTCTATTATTCACGATCTGGAGCAAATTATCAAACATCCTACTCGCGTTCCTGATCGTCACGAATATGCTGCAAACACTCTTGACCTAATTTTTACTTCTAACCATTCAAACTACTCTTATTCTGTGCTTTCCCCTCTTGGTAAATCTGACCACTCCATGATCTCTGTCTCTTCCATTTTCGCTACCCCACCACCAATCCCTCCCACTCAACGCCGCCTTTGGCACTTCGAGCGAACCCAATATGAAAATTTGCGTAACTTTCTCTTTGACTTCCAATGGGATGACTACTGCTTTCGGTCCCGCAACCCTGATCGGGTAGCTGTAAAAGTTGCCAAGATCATGACTGCGGGAATGGAGGCGTACATCCCCTCTTCTACAAAAACTTTCTCTCCTCCTAAACCTTGGTTTAACCGTGCCTGCTCCAGGGCTATCCGGGCTAGGAATCAGGCTCACCGATCTTACCAATCCTCTCCTTCCGATTTAACTCACTCTGCTTTTACTATAGCTAGGAATCGTTGCACAGCTCAGATTCAAAGGTCTAAGGCTTCCTTTATAAGAAGGAAAGTTGATGACCTTAACTCTTCTCCCACTGACAAATGCTTCTGGTCCTTAGCCAAAAACCTCTCCAAAACCTTCTGTAACTCAAGCTTTCCCCTCTCATTCGTTCTGATGGTTCTATAGTTTGCTCTCCCACTGACAAAGCCACTCTCTTTGGCTCTCATTTTTCTGCCAACTCTTCTATCAACAATTCCAGCACACCTGTTCCTCAGTCTTTTCCCCTCTCTAACCCTATGCCCTCCCTTATCCTTTCATCACGCAAAGTTCATGAGGTTCTTCGCTCGCTAAAGACAAACAAAGCATCTGGTCCCGATGGTATCCCTGCAAGGTTCCTTAAGGAGTTTGCAGATGAACTGGCTCCCGTGCTTTGCCATCTTTTTTGCCTCATTCTGTCAACCAGTATCTATCTTTCATCTTGGAAGCATGCTCTAGTTCAACCTGTTCCTAAGAAGGGTGACTGCTCTATTCCTTCTAAATACCGACCTATTGCTCTAGCCTCCTCTGTTGCTAAAGTTTTCGAAACTTTGCTCAATACTCACTTCTTGAAACGCCTTGAATCTAACTCACTTATCACCAATCACCAGTACGGCTTCCGCAAGGCAAGATCCACTGATGATCTCCTGTCCTATCTTACTCATGTATGGTCATCTTCTGTGAGGAACTATGGGGAATCCTTTGTCGTCGCCCTAGATATCTCTAAGGCTTCTGACAGAGTCTGGCACAAGGCTCTGTTGGCCAAACTCCCTGCCTATGGCTTTACCCCTTCTTTCTGTTCTCTGATTTCCAGTTTTCTTACTGACCATTCTATATCTGTAGTTGTTGATGGCGCGACATCTAGCCCTTTCTCTGTTTCCAGTGGTGTTCCACAGGGCTCTGCTGTTTCACCTACTCTCGTCCTTCTCTTCATCAATGATTTTCTACAATCCCCATCTTCCTCTCTTCTTCATGCCTTTGCTGATGATTCTACCCTTCACTTTTCCTCTGCCTTTTCTTCACAACCTTCATCTGTTACTCGTAATCAATCACGTATCACTCTTTCTTCTACTCTTAACTCCAATTTGCAGAGAGTATCTGAATGGGGCACTCAAAATTTAGTTAAATTCAATGCCTCCAAGACACTGCTTCTGGCCATCTCTTTATCTTCTTCTCCCCCTGATAACCCTATTGTCTTCGAAACTAATGAACTTTACCCTCTTATCTCTATCAATATATTAGGAATCCATATAGCCTCTAACTTGTCTTGGAGGAATCACATAATCCAAATTTCTAAATCTTCATCCAAAAAATTGGGGGTTTTGTTTCGTTTTCGTCATTACTTTTCCTCATTGCAGTTACTTAAAATTTACAAAGGTCTTATCCGCCCCTGCTTAGAATACTGCTCACACATCTGGGGTGCTTCTTCCTTTACTTATCTTCTTGATAGGGTTGAATCTAAGGCAGTCAGACTCATTAATGATCCTTCTCTTACTTCTAACCTGGATTCTCTCTCTCTTCGCCGTAAGGTATCTTCCCTTTCGCTTTTCTATTGCTACTATTTCCATCGCTGCTCTGATGAGTTGGCGAGTTGCATTCCTCCTCCACTGCCGAGGCCGCGCACTCGCCAAGCGGCCTCATCTCACAGGTACTGTGTGGAGATTTGTAGCTCGCGGATTGGTCGGTGCAGCGACTGCTTCTTCCCATCTACCTCCAGACTCTGGAACTCTCTTCCTCCTTCTGTCTTTTCTAATTCTTATGACCTTTCATCCTTCAAAAAGCAGATCTATCGTCATCTCAGAGCCTAGTCCTCCATATCTCTGGGTCCTCTTTACTTTGACTGTTTTTTTCTGTATGTCGTTTTCCTTTGTGTGACATTACCTCATCTCTGCCTTGCCCTTAACCTGTTTCTTCTCCTTCGTCTTGGTATTTTCTTGTGCCCGGGCCTTTGTTGATGGGGGCAGTTTCTGCCTGTTCCGGTGTCACACTCTTAAAAAAAAAAAAAAAAAAGCATTGATATGATCCCACAATGGAAACTTATTAAGAACTTACAAGTAATGGCGAAAATAGGTGGAAATGTCATGAAATAGATAAAAACTTATTTATAAGAAAGGGAACAGAGGGTTAGAGTAAGACACTCTGAGTGTGAGTGGAGAAGAGTTAGCAATGGGCTTCCGCAAGGATCAGTTTTATGACCACTATTGTTCCGTGAATATGTAAATGACCTACCAACGTCTATAAATTCGTTCTTGAATATGTTTGCAGACGATACCAAGATTGTGAAGACAGTAAGAGACGAGAACTATGGTGGAAAACTTCAATAAGGCCTTAATAGTCTTCATTGATGATCAGAAAAGTGGCTAATCAAATTCAATGCTTCAAAAAGTTAGGTAATGAGAATGGATTTAAGTACGAGAAAGCCCAAGCTTGGATACTCAACAGAAGGACCAGAACTTTAAAAGACTGAGAATGAGATAGATCTAGGAGTAAACATACTAGCTGAATTTGTCTTTGGAAATGCGTATAAATGGCATAGTAAGGGGAGCATATGCTTTCTTAGCAAATGTAAAGGTAGCCTTCAGACACATGGACAAGAATATGTTCCATAATATTTATGTAATATATGTGAGCCAAAAGACTGAATATGCAGCTCCCTTTTGGAATTCAGACATGAAAATGCACATAAATAAACTGGAAAAAGTTCGAAGACATGCCACAAAACTGGATCCAGAAATACAGATCTCAGCTATGACGAGAGGCTGAATGAATTAGACTTACCATTATTCGATGGTAACGATTTTTAAACTCCTTCTTGGTTTTTGCAGAGTTAATAGGGATCGATATTTTGATATGGCTGGCTCTAGAACTAGAGTTCTTTGTTTGAACCATCATAAGAAATCTTCTTCGCAGGATATAAGGAAGAAATTTTTTTTTAGCAAAAGAGTTTATGATTGGCATTTGCTAAGTGAGGAGGTACGTAATGCTAACACAATTCATAGTTTTAAGGAGAAATATGAGAAATATCACTAAGTACAAAATGGAACCGACCAGGAGACGGGGAGTTACGAGTATAAGACTCTTTCCCGTAATTACAACTAGTTTTGACAATATCCAAATCATTAATATTCACAGAGAATGTTGTGTATATGGGCAAAATAAAATATGAACCACCAGTTAGAATAAGTGATCAGTGCGTGTTGTTGATGGAGTACTTGTATAGAGGATGCTTTGCCTGTGAGTAAGAGAACAAAGAAGGAAATGAGAAAGAATTATTCATATTCAGACTACTACAATATCAATTATCATATGGCAGGTACTGACTGGGGGACCATATATAACAACAGATATATACAAGAGATATATGTAATCTTTTGTGAGGAACTTAAGAGAATTAGCAGCTGTAAATCATTCACTGAAATAGGAATTATTAATGCTAGAGAAAATGGTTCAACAATTACAAGTAATGAAGCAAAGGAGTGGTGTTTCGTTCATCCTATTGTCCTCGAACTCCAGAGTAATGAGCATATGTGGATCGATACACTCAAACACGTTAGACCTTCATGTTTTATTCTAGGCGTCCGATTACAGTCTCTACACACATAAGCAAAAAGTGAATGAACTAAATCAAATCCAATAACGACATGAAAACAAAAGAGAATCAACATACCTTCACGAATGCAGTCGAACCTTTTAATCATATATAACGATAAAGGATGTAATACACTACAACCCTCCTTTTTTCAGAATCATTCTATCCAATAAACCAACTTTATTGAATTCATATGTACCTGTATTCATGATCCGAAATAATTTAAACATAAACCTTTATATTTCATATGACATAATGTTAAAGATATGTCGGAGGATAAACTGCTTTTGGCTTAGCTTCAACTTCATTACTACAGACAATTTGATAATTTGTGTATATATTTCCTGAAATACATTCGTCATTTTCAACGCATGAATTGCCCTGGTCTTTATGTACATTTGAATTACTAGATTTTCCACGTACATCAAATTCAGTACTACTCTCGTTGTGTTCATATCAATATCTGGTCTTATCCTCATCATTTTCAAAATGTACATTTTTATATGAATGACTTTTCCTCTTCTCTGTACACCATCATCATTCTAATCTTGCACATTATTACATATTTCTTATGAACAATGTGTATTGCATCACTAAGGTTAGTCGACACCTTATTTTCTGTTTTTCTGTTGTAAAGCCCTTTCCCTTACTTCATGATCACATACATTATGATCAACACAAAAATTTGTCAGCTTAGTTTTTATATTTCTGCCATACAAAAGTTCTGCAGGACTAATATTTGTATTACTATGTGGAGTACTTCTATTAGCTTTGAGGAATGTATTCAGTTTATTCTTCCAGTCTCTCTGTTCTAAAATCAGCGATTTTATTGCCTTATGTATGGTTTTATTTTATCTCTCCACTTCTCCATTAACTTGTGGAGAATAAGTCGCTAATGTCCTATATGTAAATAGATTTTCGTAATGAAAACTTCTGAGCTAATGTGATGTAAAAGGTGTTCCATTATTTGACACACTATCATCAGGTAATCCATGACAAGTAAATTAATCATCTAACCATTCTATTACCTTCCCAAAATTAACAGAGTACAGAATCTCAGCTTTAAGCAACCCAGGATAATAGTCAACAGATACCAAAAGATATTCACCTTCTGGAAATGGGCCACAAAGATCAACACCTGAGTGTTGCTAAGGTCTGTCTGGTAAAGGTATAGATTGCAAAGGTTCAGGTTTATTACTGTTACACATAAATAAGCATGGTGTACAAGCTTTTACAAGTTTTCCAGCCTCTCAGTCGATACCAAATCACCAAACTTTTATTTCTTTAACTAGTTTAGCATTTTACAATACCCTGATGACCCCCATGAACTAATTCAAAATTTCTGGTTATCAGGGCTTTAGGAATAATTAATATGTCCCCTTAATACTAAGCAACAGATATTGGAAACTTCACTACAAACAATCTTAAATTCAAGGAGATCTGAACAGTTACCAGGTTTAATAGCTTAACGAAGATCACACATCTCAGTATCAGAATCAGAACACTGTTCAATTTCTCTAGAAATCAAGACTTCTGGAGTGGCATTTCTGGCTACAAAGTACATAGATTCTTCAGCCACATTCATCTTTGGACATCTGGCAAAGGTAACCTAGATAACGCATCAACATTATCATCCTTGCTTGTTATGTGTTTTACTCTGAAGTTAAATGGAGTCTTTAAGACCATCTTTCAATACAAAGTGGTAGTTTAGACTTTGGGGAATATATGACATTAGTGGCTTATGATCTCTAATTATTTAAAACTGAATTACCAGTAAATAAAGTCTGAAACGTTCACAAACCCACACGATTCATAGTGCCTCCTTATAGAATACTGTCTTTCTATATCATTTGAAGGTATACTGTCATAGCAGCAACATGTTTAAAATACCCAACACTTTCGTTTATGAATCAATATTTATGCTAATCCAACTGGGCTTAACATCAACAATGACCTGAGTTAGAGCATTTAGGTTAAAATAAGCCTTGTTGTCAGTACTGACAAACTTGCATTTCAATTCTTGAAATTAACTTTCTTGTTCTCTTTCACAGTACCAAATTATATTTTTACGTGCTAACCTAGTCATGGGTTCTTATATATTAGGGAAATTTCTAATATTTCTGCCACAGTAGCTTGCCAATCCTTAAAAACTTTGGACTTTATTCACATTCTCAGGCCTGTTAGCTTCGTGTACAGCTCTAACTTTTTCTTCAGTTGGTCTAATACCATTCTTTGATAATACATGTCCCATAATATTTATTCTTCCATGCCAAATTTGCTTTATTGTCATATGGCCATATTGTTATATTATTTTCATATTGTTACTGCATTTGTTTTAGCTCATTAAATTTTTACTTATATGTGTAGAGAGACTGTAATGGAACGCCGAGAATAAAACATGAAGGTCCAGCATAAGTGATTGTATCGACCTTCATATGCATGTGTGCAATACCTAATTGTGCTTACAGTAAAGAACCTTATGCTCATATCTCCTCGTCTCCTAGTCGGTTCTATTTGGCACTCAATGAAAATTATCATATTTCTCCTTTAAACTATGAACTGAGATAGCATTAAGTACCTCCTCACTTAGCAAATTCCAATCATCAACTCTCTTATACTAAAAAAAGTACTTCTTAAGATGCTGCAAAGAAAGTTTTTTTTACGAAGCTCCAAGCTATGACCTCTAATTCTAGAGTCGACCATATCAAAACGTCGATCCCTATCAACTCTGTGAAAACCATGAAGGAATTTAAAAATCGTCACCATATCCCCCCTCATTCTCCTAGCTTCGCGTGAAGATAAGTCTAATTCCCTCAGACTCTCATATGAGACTGCGTATTCCTGGCACCAGTTTCGTAAATTAACTAAGTGCTTTTTCAAGTGTGGATTCCAAAAGGAACTGCATAGTCAATCCTTGGGTTCACATAAGTTACATAAATATTTCTGAACATTTCCTTGTCCATGTGTTTGAAGGCTACCCTTATATTTGGTAAGAAAGCAAATGCTGCCCTTCCTACGCAATTTATATACTTTTCCGGAGACAAATCAGCCAGTATGTTTACTCCTAGAACTCTCTCATATCTCCTGAAATTTGTCTACCATTATTGTCGTCTCTTACTTTCATCACAACCTTTGCATTAACCACAAACGCATTCATGAATGAATATATAGACTCTGGTAGGTCATTTACATATACACGGAACAAAAGTTATCCTAAAACATAAAACTGCGGAAGATATATCCACCTATTCTCGCCATTACTTGCAGCTTCTTAATAAGTCTTCCATGTGGGACCGTATCAAATGCCCTCTGGAAGCCTAGGCATATGCAATCTGCCCAGCCCTCTTTTTCCTTTAAGATACGGCGTACCTCATCTTAAAATTATAATAAGTTTGCTACTGTTGAGCTACCTTGTCTGAAGCCATGTTGTCTCATTGACAGAAAAGTTGAAGAGTTCGAAGTGAAGAGATTTTTTTTTTATGGTAATTTCTCCATAACTTTGTAAACTA
>JAXCGZ010022992.1:60000-77500 GCA_037179515.1 Halocaridina rubra
TATATATATATATATATATATATATGATTATTAGTTTGGCCATAGCAGTAGCTGCCCGTTGAAATACTACGACTAAAGGTACTACGGATTCAACTAGGATTTGTCTAGACCACTCCAGCTTGAGTCTTCTTTCTGGTATAGTTCTTTCCATATGCCTACATCTACACTGAAAATTCTGGCGCATTCGTTTCACATCTCTTACTATCCCATTACATATGACAAGTCACAAGACTCCCCATATCTATTTCTTTTTGCCCTCCTTTTAATCTCATTTTTTGCAACACTTATAGAAGGTCCACAGCTTATGGCCCCCGGTACCCTGCATACAGGGGTGCTAAGAATCTCCAGGGGTCTTGTTGACTCCATTATTGGCGTGAGGGTAGACACACATGGTGGTAGTAATGATTCTGCCCTGAACTTTACACTTCCTGATAGATCTGCTATTTCACTCTTCTCTTTTCAAGCAAACGTTGTCTGAACTCTAATCTTTCATCTGTGAAGCAGCACTTGGGTACATCCCTTCCTAAATTCCTCCTATTCTCATTGAAACCCATGTTTAGCCATCCTTCCACTGACCCATTTCAAATCTCTCACTATATCCTGTATATTCATTTCTGTTCCAATGGAGGAGTCTTTACCTACTGCAACACTATCATTCCTATTGCAAAGCTCATAGACCTTGAATCTCCTCATTTTGATGTTCGAGTGCTGAAAATCTATCTCTCCACTACCACTATATTCCTTTGCATCTACTACTGCTCTCCAAAATCCACTGACTATGTCATTCTTTGAATATCTGTCCTCTTGCCATGAGTCCTTGCTATCTTCTCACCCACATGCTGAAGTTCTCTATATTTTGAACTTTAATGTACACCACAGGGAGTGGCTTAATTCTTCTCACCCTGATGCGGGAGGAAGTGAGACTATTGCTTTCTCTATTACTCACAGTATGGAATAGATTATCAAACATCCTACTCGTGCTCCTGATTGACATGCACATACAGCCAGCACTTTTTGACCTATTTCTTACTTTTAATCCTTCAAGCTACTCATATTGTGTGGTCTCCCCTCTTGATCAATTTGACCATTCTTTGATCTCAATCTCTTCCATTTTCGCTTCCCCTCCATCAATTCCTCCTACTCAGTGTTCCCTTTGGCACTTTGAAAGTAATCATAGAGAGGATTTGCGTAATTTCCTCTTTGGCTTCCTGTGGGATGAGAACTGCTTTCAGTCCCGCAACCTTGATCAGGTAGCCCTAAAAGTTGCTGAGATCATAACCTCGGGAACAGAGGTGTTCATCCCCTCCTCTATGAAAACTTTTTCTCCCCCTCCTTGGTTTGATCATGCCTATTGCATGGCTATTCAGGACAGGAAATGAACCGGTCGTACCAAGCCTCTCCTTCTGATATAACTCGCTCATCATTTATTTCAACTACTGTATTGCTCATATTGGAAGGTTTAAAGCTTCCTTCATGAGAAGGAGAGATGATGACTTTTACTTCTCTCCCACTAATAAATGTTTCTGGTCCTTAGTCAAAAATATCTCCAAAAACTTCTGTAACTCAAGCTTTCCCCCCTTTCATTCGTTCCGATGGCTTTATACATTGCTCTCTCAATGACAAAGCCACTCTCTTTGGCTCTCAGTTATCTGCCAACTCTTCCGTAATGTCTTCTATTGCACCTGTCCCTCATTCTTTACCCCTCTCTAACCCTATGTCCTCCCTTATCTTTTTTTTCACGGAAAGTTCATAAGGTTCTTTGCTCGCTAAAGACGAACAGCATCTGGTCCCAATGGCATCCCTGTATACAGATGAACTAGCTCCCGTGCTTTGCCTTCATTTTTGCCTCATTCTATCAACCCGTATCTATCCTTCATCTTAGAAGCATGGTTTAGAGCAACCTGTTGCTAAGAAGGAAGACCACTCTGTTCCTTCAAACCTCTGGCCTAATGCCCTAACCTCATCTATCGCTAAAGTTTTGAAATATTTGCTCAATTCTCACTTTTTGAAACGTCTTGAATCTAACTCGCTTATTTCCGAGAGCCAGTACGGCTTCTATAAGACAAGTTCAATGAGTGACCTTCCCTATCTTACTCATGTATGGTCGATTCTGTAAGAAACTGTGGGGAATCCTTCTTCATTGCCCTTGATATCTCTAAGGCTTTTGAAAGAGTCTGGCACAAGAGCTCTGTTGGCCAAACTCCCTGCTTATGGTTTTACCCATCGTCTCTGTTCTTTGATTTCCAGTTTTCTTTCTTGCAGTTTTATATCTGTGATTGTTGACAATGCAACATCTAGCTCTCTCCTTGTTACTAGTGGTGTTCCACAGGGCTCTGTTCTTTCACCTGCTCTGTTCCATCTCTTCATCAATGATCTTCTTCAGTCCCCATCCTCCTCTCTTCTTCACGCATTTGCCGATGATTCTACCTTTCATTTTTCCTCTGCCTTTTCTTCACAACCTTCATCTGCTACTCAGCATCAGTCTCGTATCACTCTTTCTTCTACTCTCAACTCCGAAATGCAGAGGGTATCTGAGTGGGACACTCAAAATTTAGTTAGATTTCATGCCTCCAAGGTACAGTTTCTTTCTCTCTTTTTATCTTCTTCTCCTCCTTATATCAATATTGTCTTCGACAATAGCGAAATCTATCCTCTTTATTCTATTAATATATTAGGAATTCAGATAGCCTATAATTTCTCTTGGTAGAATCACATAATTTAATTTCTAACTCGGCATCCAAGAAATTGGGGGTTCTAATTTGCTTTTGTCATTATTTTTCCTTTTTACAATTACTTAAAGTCTATAAAGGTCTTATCCATTCCTGTTCAGAATACTGCTCGCACATTCGGAGTGCTTCTTCATATACTTATCTCCTTGATAGGGTTGAATCTAAGGCAGTCAGACTTATTAATGACCATTCTCTTACTTTCAATCTGGATTCTCTTTCTCTTCGCCGCAAGGTATCATCATTATATCTTACCAATTGCTACTTCTTCCATCGTTGACTCTGTAGAGTTGGCAATTTGCATCACTCCCCCACTGCCGTGGCCACATAACATTTACCAAGAGGCTTCATCTCATTGGTACTGTGTGGAGATTTGGAACTTGCGGATTGGTCTGTGCAGCGACTGCTTCTTCCCATCTACCGCTAGACTCTGGAGTTCTCTTCTCCCTTCTGTTTTTTCCTAATTCTTATAACTTATCTTCCTTCAAAAAACGTAACTTCTTTTATGAGTGTGACACCGGGACAGGCAAAAACTGTCCTAACCCATAAAGGCCCGGGCACGAGAAAACACCAACAAGAAGGAAAAGAAAAAAGTTGAGGACAAGGCATATATGAGGTAATAACATACAAAGGAAAACGACAGACAGAAAAAAACAGTAAAAGTACAGAGGACCCAGAGATATGGAAGACTAGGCCCTAAGATGACGATAGATATCGTCATCTTAGGGCCTAATCCTGCCATATCTTTAGGTCTCCAGTACTTTACTTGTTCTTTCAGCCTGTCCTATTCCTACTGTGTAATATGACCTCATCTCTGCCATGTTCTTAACAGTTTACTTTTTATTCGTCTTAATGTATTCTCCGTGCCTGGGCCTTTATTGATGAGGACAATTATATATATATATATATATATATATATATATATATATATATATATATATATATATATATATATATATATATATATATATATATATGAATCATTTTTTTTTTTTACCCCGATCGGGACTCGAACCTAGGATTTATGATTACTAAGTCAAGGCACTACCACTACACCACAGAAGGTTAAAAGGAATCCAACCTTATAGCTTATATCTGCTATACTTAGGAATGAACGCAGTCTAACTGAATGCCACTATGTTCATATTACAGATTACCCAACCTCACTCGTGGCTTCATTTTAGCATTTACTTCAATTCCTAATCTCATTCGGGCCATGAAATTATCAAATAAGCACATTACATATGTGAAAACATGAATCATTTTTTACCCCGACCGAGCCTCGAACCTAGGACTTATGATTACTAAGTCAAGGCGCTACCATTACACCACAGAAGGTTAAAAGGAATCCAACCTTATAGCTTATATCTACTATACTTAGGAATGAACGCATTTTAACTGAATGCCACTATGTTCATATTACAGATTCCCCAACCTCACTTGTGGCTTCATTTTAGCATTTACTTCAATTCCCAATCTCATTCGGGCCATGAAATTATCAAATAAGCACATTACATATGTGAAAACCTATATAATTTTTTTTTACCCCGACCGGGACTCGAACCAAGGACTCATTCAGTTAGAATGCATTCATTCCTAAGTATAGCAGATATAAGCTATAAGGTTGGATTCCTTTTAACCTTCTGTGGTGTAGTGGTAGCGCCTTGACTTAGTAATCATAAGTCCTAGGTTCGAGTCCCGGTCGGGGTAAAAAATGATTCATGTTTTCACTTATGTAATGTGCTTATTTGATAATTTCATGGCCCGAATGACATTGGGAATAGAAGTAAATGCTAAAATGAAGCCACGAGTGAGGTTGGGGAATCTGTAATATGAACATAGTGGCATTCAGTTAGAATGCGTTCATTCCTAAGTATAGCAGATATAAGCTATAAGGTTGGATTCCTTTTAACCTTCTATGGAGTAGTGGTAGCGCCTTGACTTAGTAATCATAAGTCCTAGGTTCGAGTCCCGGTCGGGGTAAAAAATGATTCATATTTTCACATATATAATGTGCTTATTTGATTATTTCATGGCCCGAATGAGATTGGGAATTGATGTAAATGCTAAAATGAAGTCACGAGTGAGGTTGGGGAATCTGCAATATGAACATAGTGGCATTCAGTTAGAATGCGTTCATTCCTAAGTATAGCATATATAAGCTATAAGATTGGATTCCTTTTAACCTTCTGTGGTGTAGTGGTAGCGCCTTGACTTAGTAATCATAAGTCCTAGGTTTGAGTCCCGGTCGGGGTAAAAAATGATTCATGTTTTCACATATGTAATGTGCTTATTTGATAATTTCATGGCCCGAATGAGATTGAGAATTGAAGTAAATGCTAAAATGAAGCCACGAGTGAGATTGGGGAATCTGTAATATGAACTTAATGGCATTCAGTTAGAATGCGTTCATTCCTAAGTATAGCAGATATAAGCTATAAGGTTGGATTCTTTTTAACCTTCTGTGGTGTAGTGGTAGCGCCTTGACTTAGTAATCATAAGTCCTAGGTTCGAGTCCCGGTCGGGGTAAAAAATGATTCATGTTTTTACATATGTAATGTGCTTATTTGATAATATATATATATATATATACATATATATATATATATATATATATATATATATATATATATATATATATATATATATATATATATATATATATATATATATATATATATATATATATATATATATATATATATATATATATATATATATATATATATATATATATATATATATATATATATATATATATATATCGACCTTGGCTGTTTCCCCCTTTAATTGGGGGGTAGCCGACATCAAGAAAGGAAAACAAATAGGGGGATTACTTTGCTCTATGGGCAATGACGAGGGAGCTAGCGACCGTTCAGATGGCACTGCTGGAGTGCCACAGCCCATCCTCCCGGCTCTTCCACAACCTGTGTCGCTTCACAACTGCCAACTCCTCCTATTGCCCCTACCACAGGGCTACCTCTGTAAGATGCAGCCCCGTGGAAACAGCATATGCCCATCAGAGTTGCGTCGCAATCGCTCGCCACTCATTCCTATTCCTAGCACGCTCGCTTGCTTCCCTCACAACCATCCTCCTATCATTCAGGGCTCTCCTTACTCTATCCATCCATCCAAACCTAGGCCTCCCTCTAGCATTTTTCCCATCAACTCTCGCATTCATCACCTTTTTCAGCAGCCTTTCATCATCCATCCTTTCCACATGGCCAAACCATCTCAGAACATTCATAACTACTGTGGCTGCAATTTCTCTCCTCACACCCGTTCTTGCTCTCACCACTTCATTCCTAACCCTATCCAATCGAGATACACCAATCATACTCCTCAGGCATTTCATCTCAAACACATTTAGTTTCTGTCTCTCACTTACTTTCATACCCCATAACTCTGATCCATACATCACAGTTAGCACAACTACTTTCTCATACAAAACTTTCTTAACATTCATTTTCAACCCTCTATTCTTCATCACTCCTTTCAATGCACCCAACACTTTACATCCTTCATTCACTCTGTGACACACATCTTCTTCCACTCCACCATTTGCAGATATAACCGAGCCTAAATACTTAAACTGATTAACCTGCTCAAGTGTCTCTCCATTCAACATAACATTCAATCTAGAGCCATCCTCATTTCTTGTACACCTCATAACCTTACTCTTTCCCACGTTCACTCGCAACTTCCTTCTCCTCAGAAAAGTGGCTAATGAAATTCAATACTTCAAAATGTAAGGTAATGAGAATGGGTACAAGTGCAAGAAGGCCCAAGCTTGACTACTCGGTGGCTGGAGTACAACTTCAAGAGACAGAAAATGAGAGAGATCTAGGAGTAAACATACTGTCAGATTTGTCTCCAGAACTACATATAAATGGCATAGTAAGGGCAGCATATGCATTCTTATCAAATGTAAGGGTAGCCTTCAGGCACATGGACAAGGAAATGTTCAGAAATATTTATGTAACCTATGTGAGGCCAAAACTCGAATAAGCAGCCCCCTTTTGGAATCCGCACTTGAAAAAGCACATAGCTAAGCTTGAAAAAGTTCAAAGACATGCCACAAACTGGTGCCAGAAATACGCAATCTCAGTTATGATGAGAGGCTGAGGAAATTAGACTTACCATCACCCGAAGCTAGAAGAGTGAGGGGGGATATGGTGACAGTCTTTAAATTCCTTCATGGTTATGATAGAGTGGATAGGGATCGATATTTTGATATTGCTGGCTCTAGAACTAGAGGTCATAGTTTGAAGCTTGGTAAGAAAACTTCTTTGCAGGATGTAAGGAAATACTTTTTCAGTGTAAGAGTAGTTGATAATTGGAATTGGCTAAGCGAGGAGGTAGTTAATGCTATCTCAATCCATAGTTTTAAGGACAGGTATGATAAGTATCACTAAGTCTCCTGATCGGCTCCATTTTATACTTAGTGATACTTATCATACCTGTCCTTAAAACTATGGATTGAGATAGCATTTGTGTATGTGTGTGTGTGTGTGTGTGTGTATAAGAGTAAGCAAAAATTGTTAGCATGCAGCACTAAATGGTAAGGAAGCTATAATGCTATATTTCGGGTCCTGAACTGGACTCCTTCTCTGGCACAAGTGAGTGTAAAACAAAAATGACAAAGGGAGTAACAACAAAGCGGACTCAGGAGACCTGATTGTGTTAATAATTAAAAATAGTAAGACAATACTTTGAGACGGTTGCCAGTTAAGGTCACGAAATTAATAAGTACTTCAAATATATGTATGTTTTTTTTTTAACGGGCTTTACCTAGCATAGTAAGACAGGTCTAATCCAAAAGAAGTACTACCCTCAATCAAAGAAAACTGACATAAGCATTAATCAGTCATTAACATTAGAATATGTTAATCTCTAGTTATGATTATAGATCAATAAGTAGATAAAGTACTTTTATATAATAAAGCAAAGGACCAATGAGCTCAAAATCTCACAAACCAAACAGAAGAAATGACAAGAATAAAGGAAAAGAATAATGCATATATATATATATATATATATATATATATATATATATATATATATATATATATATATATATATATATATATATATATATATATATATATATATATATATATATATATATATATATATATATATATATATATATATATATATATATATATATATATATATATATATATATATATATATATATATATATATATATTTATATACTGTATATATATATATATATATATATATATATATATATATATATATATATATATATATATATATATATATATATATATATATATATATATATATACTGTATATATATATATATATATATATATATATATATATATATATATATATATATATATATATATATATATATATATATATATATATATATATATATATATATATATATATATATATATATATATATATATATATATATATATATATATATATATATATATATATATATATATATATATATATATATATATATATATATATATATATATATATATATATATATATATATATATATATATATATATATATATATATATATATATATATATATATATATATATATATATATATATATATATATATATATGTATATATATATATATATATATATATATATATATATATATATATATATATATATATATATATATATATATATATATATATATATATATATATATATATATATATATATATATATATATATATATATATATATATATATATATATATATATATATATATATATATATATATATATATATATATATATATATATATATATATATATATATATATATATATATATATATATATATATATATATATACATATATATATATATATATATATATATATATATATATATATATATATATATATATATATATATATATATATATATATATATATATATATATATATATATATATATATATATATATATCTATATATATATATATATATATATATATATATATATATATATATATATATATATATATATATATATATATATATATATATATATATATATATATATATATATATATATATGGACATAAATATACATACAAATACAAACACATAAACACACACATGCCCATTTGCATGTACATACACAAACCTATACATATATAATATAAATATGTATAAATATGCACATAGATATACATACATATACAAATACATGTAAACACATTCCCATATACATGTACTTACACAAACCTATACATATATGATAAAAATATATATGCATACACACATACACACATAAAGAGATAGATTGGATAAATCTTGACCCACACAGTGGTGAGGACTCATTCGGGGCAAGATTCCTAGATTGCGTACAAGGGAATTTCCTACACCAACATGTAATGGAACCAACAAGGGCCAGGGGTGGGGATGAGCCATCACTACTTGATCTAGTGTTCACAGATAATGTGTTGGATATTGAAAATATTGAGTATGAACCACCAATTGGAAAGAGTGACCACTGTGTGTTGTTGATGGAGTATATCATTGAAGATATTCTTCCTGAGAGTAGAGGCACTGAGGACATGAGGAGGAACTATCCGAAAGGAGATTACATCAAAATGAATGAGCTTTTTGCAGTTATTGACTGGAGAACCTTATTTTACAACAAATCTGTACAAGAAATGTATGACATCTTTTGTGAGAAATATGGGAAGATAGTAGATTGCTGCATACCTGTCACCAAAGTAGGTGTAATTCATGCCAGAGAGAAATGGTTCGATAATGGGTGTAAAAGAGCTAAGGAGTGGAGAGACAAATGCTGGAAAAGGTATAGGAGGAGAAAAAACATAAATGCCTGGCAAACCTACAAAAGAGCAAGAAATGACTACCTAAGTAAAAGGAGAGAGGCAGAGAGAGATTATGAGAGGGACATCACCAGGAAGGCTAAAGAAAATCCCAAGCTTTTCCACAGCTTTATCAGAGGAAAGCTGAAGGTAAAAGAACAGGTTTTAAGGCTAAAGAGAGCGGATGGAAGCATCACTGAGACGGATGAAGAGATCTGCAAAGAATTGAACAAGGAGTTTCAGTCAGTATTTACAGTAGAAAATACCCCACCCCCTCAGATTGCAGTGATAGAAGCTCAAGGGTCGGTATTAGAGAACATCAACCTTACAGCCACAGAGGTATGCAAAGTGCTGATGGATTTAGATGTTCATAAAGCTACAGGTCCTGATGACATATCCCCTCATGTGCTTAAAAAATGTGCAAACACAATATCAGTGGCACTAAGTATCATATTTAAGGAGTCACTGGAGTCGGGGGAGATTCCAAGATGCTGGAAACAAGCAAATGTGATACCTATCTTCAAAAAGGGAAGGAGGGATACGGCTCTGAACTATAGACCAGTTTCCTTGACCAGCATAGTTTGCAAAGTTATGGAGAAACTACTAAGGAAACATATCTCTCTTCACTTGGAATCCTTCAACTTTTTGTCAGTGAGGCAACATGGCTTCAGAGAAGGTAGATCAACAGTAACAAACTTATTAGAATTTTATGATGAGGTAAGCCAAATCTTACAGGAAAGAGAGGGCTGGGCAGATTGCATATTCCTAGACTTCCAGAAAGCGTTTGACACTGTTCCACATGGGAGACTTATTAGGAAGCTGCACTCAATGGCTAGAATAGGTGGAAATGTTTTGGAATGGATAAAAACTTACTTAGAAGGAAGGGAACAGAGGGTTAGAGTAAGACACTCAGTGTCTGAATGGAGAAGAGTTAGTAGTGGAGTTCCACAGGGTTCAGTTTTAGGGCCACTTTTGTTCCTTGTATATGTAAATGACCTACCAGAGTCTGTAAATTCATTCATGAATATGTTTGCAGATGATGCAAAGATTGTGAAGAAAGTAAAAAACGAGAACAATGGTAGAGAACTTCAGGAGGATCTAAATAATCTGCATGAGTGGTCAGAAAAGTGGCTAATGAAATTCAATACTTCAAAATGTAAGGTAATGAGAATGGGTACAAGTGCAAGAAGGCCCAAGCTTGACTACTCGGTGGCTGGAGTACAACTTCAAGAGACAGAAAATGAGAGAGATTTAGGAGTAAACATACTGGCAGATTTGTCTCCAAAAATACATATAAATGGCGTAGTAAGGGCAGCATATGCATTCTTATCAAATGTAAGGGTAGCCTTCAGGCACATGGACAAGGAAATGTTCAGAAATATTTATGCAACCTATGTGAGGCCAAAACTCGAATATGCAGCCCCCTTTTGGAATCCGCACTTGAAAAAGCACATAGCTAAGCTTGAAAAAGTTCAAAGACATGCCAAGAAACTGGTGCCAGAAATACGCAATATCAGTTATGATGAGAGGCTGAGGGAATTAGACTTACTATCACTCGAAGCTAGAAGAGTAAGGGGGATATGGTGACAGTCTTTAAATTCCTTCATGGTTATGATAGAGTGGATAGGGATCGATATTTCGATATGGCTGGCTCTAGAACTAGAGGTCATAGTTTGAAGCTTCGTAAGAAAACTTCTTTGCAGGATGTAAGGAAATACTTTTTCAGTGTAAGAGTAGTTGATAATTGGAATTCGCTAAGCGAGGAGGTAGTTAATGCTATCTCAATCCATAGTTTTAAGGACAGGTATGATAAGTATCAGTAAGTATAATGGAACCGATGAGGAGACGGGAAGATACGAGCTTTGGGCTCTTTCCCGTAAACACAATTAGGTAATCACAATTAGGTAATCACATACATAAACATATACATATAAATATATATACTTGCACACGTATTCACATCCAAGTGCATATAAAGAATAAATAGTGTGTAAGATAATGAACACAATAGAAAAATGAAAATAAAAATATTGGGGAAGATGAGACTAATGCTTATGATAGAACAAATGACAATAATAATAATCCTAAAAATAATAATAATACCAGAAATGCTAATAATGGTAACAACAATAACAGTCAATACAAAAATAATTAACAATATTAATAATAACAAAACAACAGTAGCAATAATAATAAAAATACTAATGATAGCCCTATTCTCTTCGAAACTAACGAAATTTACCCTCATATATTTTATCACACTAGGAAGCCAGGTAGCCTCAAACTTATCTTGGAGGAGTCACATAATCAAAATTTCCAAATCTGCATCTAAAAATTTGGGGGTTCTTTTTCGTCATTACTTTTCCTCATTTCATTTACTTAAAATCTAATAATGGTCTTCTTCGTACCTGCTTAGAATACTGCCCGCACATCTGGGATGCTTGTTCTTATACTTAATTACATAGTAGGGTTGACTCCAAGGCAATCAGACTCATCAATGTCCATTTTCTTACTTCTAATCTGTATTCTCTTTCTATTTGCCATAAGGTATCATCCCTTTCTCTATTCTGTCGCTACTAATTCCATCACTGCTCTGATGAATTGGCGAATTGCATTCCTCTTTCACTTCCGAGGCCAAGTAACACTCGCTAAGTGGCCTCGTATTACAGGTACCGTGTGGAGATTTGTAGCATATGGACTGATCGGTGCAGCGACTGCTTTTTCCCATCCATATCCAGACTCTGGAACTCTCTTCCTCCTTCTGTCCTTCCTTATTCTTATAATCTATTTTCCTTCAAAAAAGGTATCAAATCGTCATCTTATGGCCTAAGCCTGCCATATCTCAAGGCCTAAATACTTCAACTATTCTTTCGGCCTTTTCCTTTTCCTATTGTGTATCATTCCTTTACTTCTGCCTTGTCCTTTTCCATCTACCTTTTCTTCTTAATGTTTTCTTGATGACCAGGGTTGTTGGGGGCAATTTTCTTGCTTGGCCCGGTGTCACACTGATATATATATGTATATATATATATATATATATATATATATATATATATATATATATATATATATATATATATATATAGATATATATATATATATATATATATATATATATATATATATATATATATATATATATATATATATATATATATATATATATATATATATATATATATATATATATATATATATATATATATATATATATATATATATATATATATATATATAAACAAACTGTTAGCATACAGCACTAAATAGTAAGGAAGCCCATCAGTGAAACAAAACTTATTAAATAATACTATATTTCGGATCCTAACTGGATCCATTCTCAAGCACAACTGAGAAAAAATAACAAAAATGGAGGAAGCGTAAACAAAAGGACACATGAGACCTGAGGGATTAAAATTTTTTGTTTATAATAATGGGACAGGCCTAATCCAAACGAATTATCCTCAATCAAAGAAGCCGTCAAGATCATTATATCATTAACAAAGGAAAATATTAATCCTTAAAATGATAATAGATCTGAAAGAAGATAACCCCCCAAAAAATTTATAATTAAAAAAAATACTAATAAATATTCACATAAAGATATATACATATTACAACATCTGTACACACATCCCCATATACAAGGGCAGACATAATGATATCCATATATAAAACTAATACAATCAAAATACACAATAACGACTACAGTCTGGTTGGGGGTTTATCTTGAGGGAAAACTTCGTTGTGGCAGCGCTTCAGGAGGGCTTTATCAATTATGTCAGGGGTCCATTGCCCCCTAGATAGATTGAAATTATCCTTCATTTCAATGAGGGAAGATTCCACAATATTCCATTTGAATTGAAAATTACTTTTAAATAGCATAGTGGCACCACTCCAATCAATCCGATGATTATGTTCATTGATGTGGGTAAAAAGAGCCGAATTTTCTTGCTTATATCTTACTGCTCTCTTGTGTTCTAAGACTCTCTGGGATAAAGAGCGGCCTGTTTGTCCTATGTACACTCTATTGCAATCATTACAGCTTATTTGGTATACTCCTGCATTAACTTCTTTTTTTTGTATTGGCTAACATTAACTAATTCTTTTTTTTAAAGTGATGAGATAGTTAAAAGTGAATGGGGACTGTTTACCTAAGGTATCATTTATGACGCCTAGCTTTTGGTGAAAAGGAAGGAGGATTTTGTTGATATTATTCTCTTTAGGGGTCCTGTGAGGATTGTAAAAAATATGTTTAGCTTTCTGCAGAGCTTTGTCTAAGAAAAAAGGGAGGATAACAAAGTTGGTCAAGCTGAGAATAAACCGTTTGAATTTCATGTTCTAAATGATTAGCACTGAAAATCCGGAGGGCTCTAAGAAATAAATTCGAAGCTAGACCTAATTTCACTTTTTCTTCATGATAACTATAAAAGTGCACATAAGACGCAGAGTGGGTGGATTTTCTATAGGCTTTAAAGTTGTAACCTAAAGAATCTCTAACAATGAGGACATCAAGGAAAGGCATTTGGTTTTCGTTTTCTCATTCTACTTTAAATTTAATGGATGGAACTAATCTATTTAATTGTGATACAAATTCGTCAAAGGTACCCCAGGCATCATCCCAATAACTAAAAATGTCATCAACAAAGCGTAGCCAAATCATGTTGGGAGGTTTGATTTCTCTCAAAAGCTCATTTTCAAAATATTCCATATACAAATTGGCTAAAATTGGAGACAAAGGACTTCCCATACTACAACCAAACTTTTGCTTATAAAAATTGCCATTAAAAGAAAAGACATTAGTACTCACGCAGAGTCAGATTAATTTGATAATTTTTGCTATGGGTAAGGGGAAATCTTTTTAAAAGATTCAAGTTTCTTAACAAGGAAATTAAGTACCGCATCTACTGGGACATTTGTAAAAAGTGATTCTACATCAAGACTGAGTAATTTTACCCCATTTTTATAGGCAAAAGTTCGGTTGCTGTATGGGAAGTCCTTTGTCTCCAAATTTAGCCAATTTGTATATAAAATATTTTGAAACTGAGCTTCTGAGAGAAATCAATCCCAACATGATTTGGCTATGCTATGTTGATGACATTTTTAGTTATTGGGATGATGCCTGGGGTACCTTTGACGAATCTGTAGCACAATTAAATAGACTAGTTCCTTCCATTAAAATTAAAGTAGAATGGGAAAACGAAAACCAAATGCCTTTCCTTGATGTCCTCATTGTTAGAGATTCTTTAGGTTACAAATTTAAAGTCTATAGAAAATCCACCCACTCTGCGTCTTATGTGCACTTTTATAGTTATCATGAAGAAAAAGTAAAATTAGGTATAGCTTCGAATTTATTTCTTAGAGCCCTCCGGATTATCAGCGCTAATCATTTAGCGCTGAAATTCAAACGGTTTATTCTCAGCTTGACCAACTTTGTTATCATACCTTTTTCTTAGAAAAGGCTCTGCAGAAAGCTAAACAGGTTTTTTACAATTCTCACAGGACCCCTAAAGAGAATAATTTCAACAAAATCCTCCTTCCTTTTCACCAAGAGCTAGGCGTCATAAATGATACCTTAGGTAAACAGTCCCCATTCACTTTTAACTATCCCACCTCTTTAAGAAAATAATTATTTAATGCTAGCCAAAACAAAAAAGAAGTTAATGCAGGAGTATACCAATTAAGCTGCAATGATTGCAATAGAGTGTACATAGGACAAACAAGCCGCTCTCTATCCCAGAGAGCCTTAGAACACAAGAGAGCAGTAAGATATAAGCAAGAAAATTCGGCTCTTTTTACCCACATCAATGAACATAATCATCGGATTGATTGGAGTGGTGCCACTATGCTATTTAAAAGTAATTTTCAATTCAAACGGAATATTGTGGAATCTTCCCTCATTGAAATGAAGGACAATTTCAATCTATCTAAGGGGCAATGGGCCCCTGACATAATTGATAAAGCCCTCCTGAAGCGCTGCCTCAACGAAGTTATCCCTCAAGATAAATCCCCAACCAGACTGTAGTCGTTATTGTGTATTTTGACTGTATTAGTTTTATATATGGATATCATTATGTCTGCCCTTGTTTATGGGGATGTGTGTACAGATGTTATTATATGTATATATCTTTATGTGCATATTTATTAATATATTTTCTTTTTAATTATAAATTTTTTGGGGGGGTTATCTTCATTCAGATCTATTATCATTTTAAGGATTAATATTTTCCTTTGTTAATGATATAATGATCTTGGCGGCTTCTTTGATTGAGGATAATTCGTTTGGATTAGGCCTGTCTCATTATCATAAAAAAAAATAATCCCTCAGGTCTCATGTGTCCTTTTGTTTACGTTTCCTCCACCTTTGTTATTTTTTCTCAGTTGTGCTTGAGAAGGGATCCAGTTAGGATCCGAAATATAGTATTGTTTTATAAGTTTTGTTTCACTGATGGACTTCCTTACTATATATATATATATATATATATATATATATATATATATATATATATATATATATATATATATATATATATATATATATATATATATATATATATACATATATATATATATATATATATATATATATATATATATATATATATATATATATATATATATATATATACATACATATATATATATATATATATATATATATATATATATATATATATATATATATATATATATATATATATATATATATATATATATATATATAGAGAGAGAGAGAGAGAGAGAGAGAGAGAGAGAGAGAGAGAGAGAGAGAGAGAGAGAGAGAGAGAGAGAGAGAGAGAGAGAGAGAGAGAGAGAGAGAGAGAGAGAGAGAGAGAGAGAGAGAGAGATGGTAGGTAGATAAGAAAATGCAAAAACAAATGCATAACACCCATTCAAATATAAAAGTAAATTGAATGGTGACGTCTGGTGTAAGGAAGCCATGAAGTAGAATCAGGGAATAGCATATACTCATTCTCAAAGCTGAGGCCAAACAGCATTTTTTTCTTTAGTTGGTTGTGGTATTTGTTGGTTACTTCAGTGTGCCTTATTTATGGACACAATATGTAATCCTTCCATTGGGGGAGAAAGCCAGCTCCAGTTCGTTCTGATCCTATGTCTGGATGAATGGAGAGAGTTGGTTTCACGACAGGTAATTGGGACCAAAGCCAACACTAGGGTCTTCAAGAAGCCAATGAAAAATAGTGACCCCCATATGTATATATTTTAAAAGTTGTAGACGAATCCGAATAGGTCATATCAGTATTTTAATGTATTTCAGTACTGTCATTACGTAATAAAATATAAACTGCTGTGAGACGACAATTTCGGAGGGAAAAGAAAGCTAATGGGCAATCACTGTCTATGATGTTCAAAGATAATTTATTTATGTAAGAAAGGTCTTAACATCCAAGTATGAAAGGCGTGCACAATATAGAATATTCGGATTTATTATATGCAATAAAGATAAATGAATAATTTAGATAAAACAATAAATAGGTGATAAACAAACGCCTGAAAGTGAATTAAGATCAGGATATTTTCGTAGTTATATTTAATGAATATCAAGCTGGCTTTTGTAGTAAGTAAAATTAGTATATCCATCACAAACACCAGGACCTTAGTTAATGCAATAAGTGAAAAGTTGGGAACAAAAACCACTGAAGGTCTTCATGTCGTCAAACGGTGAAATAGGAAAATAAAATACATTTAGTAGGGAAGACAACTTTGGCGTAGTGAGGCTGTGTATTTACAGAGAGAGAGAGCTCTAGCCTTCGAATGAAGGAACCCTCTAATTATACAAATAATTACTTGATAATTAAATATTAAATAAAAACAATTGCGTAATGCGATAAGGTACTCAGTCGCATGATAAGAATTGAACAAGTGTTCTCATATAATGTGAGATTGAAAAAAAAAAAAACT
>JAXCGZ010022993.1:0-35000 GCA_037179515.1 Halocaridina rubra
AATAACAACCCAACCTACAGGCATTTCATCTGGTAAAATATTATCCTGCATTCTAGGGGTCAATTGATAAGTTTTTCAGACAAGAATGATCACACAATTGCATGCACGGCCTCCTGACATCCATCCTTCTGAAACCTCCCTTTCCCATGAAAACAGAACTCACCTAGCCAAGCTACAACGAGGCCACTATCCACCCCTTCTGAGCAATTAGAAAGGGTGGATGACTTCCAAGATGTAGCACATCACCTCAATCAATCAAATACATTATGAAAGCTGGCACCAAACACAACCACATACTCCAATAACACAACATAAAGTTCCTGGGAATTCTGTTGTGAAACACTGAGAATGACTATGGACTTCCATAGCAACTCGGTGTTTAGCCAACAGTTTAGGGAGTTACAACAATAACAGTGATAACTTGATGTATTGACATACTGTTACCCAATCAAAACGGCAATAAAATAATAGACCAAGAGACAAATACCTAAAAAGAAGGAAAACTTTTCACTATATCATAACAAACAGTTTCAATAACAGTAATACATTAATAAAACACATCCTGATACACAGTCTACATAAAAACATCAAAGATAAGGATTGTTCAATAGATATGGATAGGTAATAAGCTACATGCATACATAAATTATTATCTTACCGGTAATGATGGATAACACGTAAAGAGTTGGTGTCGATCCTCTTTTCTTGCTTGAGCAATAGAAAAATCAGTTTCATGGGCATATTTTATAAGTTGTGGATTCAGGCTGTGTTCAAGGCCACGAAGTGTTCCATAATTACTTGATGGAGGTGTAGTACCTGAAAGCAAGAAAGTAACATTAAAGCAAGAAAGTAACATTAAAACAATTCCATCAGTAATGAACATCAATACAAAGACTGGTCTGACAAGTATAACATATGTTGGCAAAATTTCATATTTCCCGCCATATAACAATTCTTTTCAAAAAAATTCACCCTGTGTGTTATACCCTGATGCCTGGGATTTTGTAGGGCTTGAGGTAGAGGGTACTAGTACTAGACTAGCACTTCACACCCCTGTTTGACACACATCACACTTGATGACCCCAGAATGAAATCTATATGATTATGGAAGATTAAATTATGCTTATGTTGTTTTGGTTGATGGTTCAGAGGCTTAGTCTTTACAATCGCCCCTACTGAACACTGATGAATCATGGCATTAAAGTTTCACTGGTAAATAGTAATGTTATTAAACCCTTGTTAAAATACTTTAATTGCCCAATTAAGGAATACTGTAGTTGTTTTTCTTGGTAAATTTGTTAGAGTAATGAATATTTTTAAGCAGAAGCCGTATCCATAATCGTTATCATAAAAGTGACATTAGCTGTAACGTTTGCCATGAAACAAGCCTGGGCAGTGAGCTGCGTAAAAAGTAAAACACGACCAAACCACATATTTTTGTTCATGGGCTTATATGCCTGATACAGATATTGGATGTCTATTAACAAACCTTTTAAAGACTTAATGAAAGAAGCATGAGCACAGTGGATGAGGAGGCCAGAACATGAATTAATAACAAATGGTCATATGAAGAGGCCACTGATTGAACAAGTGTGCATATGGATAAAATATTCCTGGGATTCTATAAAGACCGACACAGTTGTTAAGTCTTTTAAGATATGTGGCATCAGCGATGCCTTATATGGCACGGAGGATAATATTCTCTTTCAAAACAGCAGCGATGATGATCCAGATGGCCCATGCGCAAACAGTGTTGAATTATCCGGATTTGAAGAAAATGATGTAATGAATATTATGGATATACAAATGAGTGAAATTTTATTTATTCATTTATTTTCCCTTTTCCTTACAGTGATCATCATATTAAAGTACAGTCTTCCCCCGGTTATTCGCGTTTCTTGGTTCGCGTTCTCACTATATCGCGTTTTTTTTTTTTTTTTTTTTTTTTTTTTTTTTTTTTTTTTTTTTTTTTTTTTACAAATTATTATTTCATTTTATGGGTATATGCAAAAATATTAAAATATTTAAAAAAAAATTCTCGGTATTTTATTTTTTTTTATTAAAAAAAAAACATATTTCATTATCTAATTGATAAAAATAATATATTTCCCAGCCTACGAATAATAAAATAGTAAAAAACATAAATTTAGATAGATAGATAGATAGCTAGATAGATACGTTTATTGACCACCTCTTTTGAAAAGTACAGTATAATCTTTACAAAAGGAATATTTGGTCCAAATTACAATGAATAAATACAATAGATTTTGTACAATCATCAAATAAGTAAATGAATTTTAAATTAATATACATTGTACTATTAACTGAATGATATACGTACATACAGTATAACTCACAGTATTGCATCACGCGAACTAGTGTTCGATAGTGTACAATGTATTGGGGTTGCAGCTACGAGAGCTAGCATATATATTTATATTTCCAGTAGTTTCATGATTTTATTAATAAAAAAAAATGTATCGCGGATTTTTTTTTGGCATTTATTTATGTATTTTTTTTTTTTTTTTAAGATTATTGTGACACCAGGATGGGCCAAAGATGATAAAATAAAAGAGCCTTTATCAGGCTGTAAAGAGAAACAGAGATGGAGAGTGTAATGACCTGTAAAATGTGAAGGGATTATAAAAGATGTGTAATGAATATCCAGCTCTCTGCTGGGTTTTAATATACCTCTGCATTACTTTCATGATGTCTATTCCAATAATTCTCCTTAGATCTTATTATTATAATTTTTATTATTATTATTATTATTATTATTATTATTATTATTATTATTATTATTACTATTATTGGCAACAATAATTTTCCTTTGATGATGATTGTGGAGATTATTATCATTACTATTATTATTATTATTATTATTATTATTATTATTATTATTATTATTATTATTATTATTATTATTATTAAGGGCTCATCATTGTTTGTACATATGTTGGTTTATTTACTTTAATACTGAGTACAGTGACCCTCCCTAGTTGGCAGGGACAAAGAGAGTGTGAGGGGTTGGGTAGAATAGAATGTTCGAGAGAGAGAGAGAGAGAGAGAGAGAGAGAGAGAGAGAGAGAGAGAGAGAGAGAGAGAGAGAGAGAGAGAGAGAGAGAGAGAGAGAGAGAGAGAGAGAGTAATAATAATAATAATAATAATAATACTTTATTTCCATTTCAATACAATGGGTATTCGTCAGCCAGGGTAAGCCCCAACCCCCCACTGTGGTGTCCACCCACAGCAGTTCCTTCCAGTAAACAGTTTAAACTCTCGGTCTTGGACGGGAACCGATCTTTCGACCTCATGAATGCGAAGCCAGCGCGTTACCACTGTACTAGCCAGCAGTACAGAGAGAGAGAGAGAGAGAGAGAGAGAGAGAGAGAGAGAGAGAGAGAGAGAGAGAGAGAGAGAGAGAGAGAGAGAGAGAGAGAGAGAGAGAGAGAGAGAGGAGAGAGAGAGAGAGGAGAGAGAGAGAGAGAGAGAGAGAGAGAGAGAGAGAGAGAGAGAGAGAGAGAGAGAGAGAGAATCTTTAACTCTTGTTCATTCAACCAAAACTACATTATTTATTGTAAAAATAATGGTTTAATTACAATTTCGTAATAATAATATTAATAATAATAATAATAATAATAATAATAAGAATAAGAATAATAATAATAATAATAATCTCCACAATCATTTTCAAAGGAAAATTATTGTTAAAAATAATAATAATAATAATAATAATAATAATAATAATAATAATAATAATAATAATAATAATAATAATAAGATCTAAGTAGAATTTTTGGAATAGACATCATGAAAGTAATGCAGAGGTATATTAAAACCCAGCAGAGAGCTGGATATTCATTACACATCTTTTATAATCCCTTCACATCTGACAGGTCATTACACTCTCCACCTCTGTTTTTCTTTACAGCCTGATAAAGTCTGTTTTATTTTATCATTTTTGGGCTGTCCTGGTGTCATAATCATCTTAAAAAAATATATATATATATATTTTTTTTAAGGTGTTCTTACTTCGTGGAAATTCACCTATCGCGGCCGGTCCCGGAACCGAACCCCCGCGATAAACGAGAGAGAACTGTATATATAAAGGAGTCCTTATATAACGTCAGTTTTCCGTTGCTGACAGGCGACATAAGAATTTTTTTTTTTTTTTAAAGGGGACCCTATGTTCCCAATGGTTCTTAAAAAATTACCAAAACTAATATTAATACTATTCCTAGCTTTAAAATTAACATGATATACAGGTACTGTTCAGTGTACATGTACTGTACAGTATAATAAAACAACACACATACATAAAAATATCTGCACTATATTTGACTTCAATAACTGTAGTGTGTTACTTTATAGTACAAAACTGTAAATAGTACCTGCAGAGTATACTGTAATCATGTGGTGTGCTTACATAGGGAGGGAGATGTGACTGAAGGTAGTAGGATACAACTAGGACAGGTCCAGAGAGTTCCGGGTTGAGTCTTCCTTCAGGACGGATCTTTTCTCTTGCATATATCTACACTGAATATTCTGGCGTAGTCATTACACATCTCTTGCTATTCCATTATATTTGACAAGTCACAATTACTCCCCACATCTGTCTATTTTTTCCTCATATTTGTTAGAATTTACGGAAGGTCCAAAGCCAATGGCCCTGAGTACCAAGCATAGAAGGGTGCAAAGAATCTCCAGGGATCGTGTTGACTTCACTATCGACTTGAGGGCAGACACACCTGGTGGTAGTAATGGTTCTGCCCTTAAGCTTGCACCTCCCAATAGATCTGCTTCTTTCACTCTTCACTATTCTAACATTCGTGAGCTGAACTCTAATCTTTCGTCTGTGGAACAGCATTTGGGTACTTTCCTTCCCAACCTCCTCCTCCTATCTGAAACCCAGCTGTCTATACATGCTTCCACTGATCCATTTCAAATCTCTCACTATAATCTGCATACCTGTTTTCGTTCCAAAGGTGGGGTCTGTGCCTACTGCAATATTAACACTCCTATTGCGAGGCTCATGGACCTTGAATCTCCTGAATTGATGTTCTCTGGCTAAAAGTCTATCTCTCCACTACCACTATTTTCCTCTGCTTCTGCTACTGTTCTCCAAACTCCACCGAGTTTGTGTCTTTCTTTGAATATCTGTCATCGTGCCATGAGTCCTTGCTATCTTCTCACCCACATGCCGAAATTCTCTACATTGTGGACTTCAATGTACACCACAGTGAGTGGCTTCATTTTTCTCACACACATGTGGGAGGAAGTGAGGCCCTTGCTTTCTCTAATACTCACGATCTGGAGCAATTATCAAACATCCAACGTGTGTTCCTGATCAACACGAACATGCAGCAAACACTCTTGACTTATGTCTTATTTCTAACCCTTCAATCTACTCTTATTCTGTGCATTCCCCTCTTGGTAAATATGACCACTCTATGATCTCAATCTCTTCCATTTCACTCTCCCTCCCACAATTCCTCCTATTCACGCTGTCTTTGTCACTTTGAGCGTACCCAAAATGATAACTTGGGAACCTCCTCATTGACTTCCCTTGGGATGACTATTGCTTTTGGTCCCGCAACCCTGATCAGGTAGCTCTAAAAGTTGCTGAGATCATGACCTCGGGAAAGGAGGTGTACCACCCCTCTTCTACAAAAACTTTCTCTCCCCCTAAACCTTGGTGTGACAGTGCCTGCGCCATGGCTATCCAGGCCAGGAATCAGGCACACCGATCTTAACAAGCCTCTCCATCCGATTTAACTCGCTCTGCTTTTATTGTAGCTAGTAATCACTGTACTGCTCAGATTCAAAGGTCTAAGGCTTCCTTTATATGAAGGAAAGTTGATGACCTTAAATCCTCTCCCATTGACAAATGTTTCTGGTCCTTAGCCAAAAACCTCTCCAAAAACTTCTGTAACTCAAGCTTTCCCCCTCTCATTCGTTCACATGGTTCTATAGCTTGCTCTCCCACTGACAAAGCCACTCTCTTTGGCTCTCATTTTTCTGCCAACTCTTCCATAAACAATGCCAGCGCACCTGTTCCTCAATCTTTATCCCTCTCTAACCCTATTCCCTCCCTTATCCTATCTTCACGCAAACTTCATAAGGTTCTTTGCTCGCTAAAGACGAACAAGGCATCTGGTCCCGATGGTATCCCTGCAAGGTTCCTTAAGGAGTTTGCAGATGAACTGGCTCCCGTGCTCTGTCGTCTTTTTCGCCTTATTCTGTCAATCAGTATCTATCCTTCATCGTGGAAGCATGCTCTAGTTCAACCTGTTCCTAAGAAGGGTGACCGCTCTATTCCTTCAAACTACCGACCTATTGCCCTAACCTCCTCTGTTGCTAAAGTTTTCGAAACTTTGCTCGATTCTCACTTCTTGAAACACCTTGAATCTAACTCACTTATATCTGATCACCAGTACAGCTTCTGCAAAGCAAGATCCACGAGTGATCTCCCGTCCTATCTTAATCATGTATGGTCATCTTCTCTGAGGAACTATGGGGAATCCTTTGTCGTCGCCCATAATATCTCTGAGGCCTTTGACAGAGTCTGGCACAAGGCTTTGTTGGCCAAACTCCCTGCATATGGTTTTACCCCTTCTTTCTTTTCTCTGATTTCCAGTTTTCTTACTGACCATTTTATATCTGTTGATGTTGATGGTGCGACATCTAGCCCTTTCTCTGTTACCAGTGGTGCTCCACAGGGCTCTGTTATTTCACCAACTCTGTTCCTTTTCTTCATCAATGATCTTCTACAATCCCCATCTTCCTCTCTTCTTCATGCCTGTGCTGATGATTCTACCCTTCACTTTTTCTTCTCAACATTCATCTGCTACTCGTAATCAGTCTCGTATCACTTTCTTCTACTCTCAACTCCGATTTGCAGAGAATATCTGAGTGGGGCACTCAAAATTTAGTTATATTCAATGCTTCCAAAACACAGTTTCTGGCTATCTCATTATATTCTTCTCCTCCTGATAACCCTATTGTCTTCGAAACTAAAGATATTTACACTCTTAATTCTATCAACATATTAGGAATCCATATAGCCTCTAACTTGTCTTGGAGGAATCACATAATTCAAATTATTAAATCTTCATCCAAAAAATTGGGGGTTTTGTTTTATTTTCGTCATTACTTTTCCTCTTTACAGTTACTTGAAATTTATAAAGGTCTTATCCATCCCTGCTTAGAATACTGCTCACACTTCTGGGGTGCTTCTTCTTATACTTATCTCCTTGATAGGGTTGAAGCAAAGGCAGCCAGACTCATTACTGATCCTTCTCTTACTTCTAATCTGGATTCTCTGTCTCTTCGCCATAAGGCATCTTCCCTTTCTCTTTTCTATCGCTGCTCTGATAAGTTGGCAAGTTGCATCCCTTCCCCATTGCCAAGGCTGCATAAGATTTACCAAGCGGTCTCATCTCACAGGTACTGTGTGGAGATTTTTAGCTTGCAGATTGGTAGGTGCAGTGACTGCTTCTTCCCATCAACCCCCAGACTCTGGAACTCTCTTCCTCCTTCTGTCTTTCCTAATTCTTATGACCTATCATCCTTCAAAAAGCAGATCTATCATCATCTCTGGGCCTAGTCCTCCACATCTCTGGGTCCTCTGTACTTTGACTGTTTTTTCTGTCTGTAGCTTTCCTTTGTGTGACATTACCTCATCTCTGCCTTGTTCTTAACCTTTTTCTTTTCGTTCGTCTTGGTATTTTCTCGTGCCCGGGCCTTTATTGATGAGGGCAATTTTTGCCTGTCCCGGGGTCACACTCATAAAAAAAAAAGTCAGTTGTTGACGAGACAGGGGCAGGCAGGAGAGTCTGGAAAGGCAAGAGAACAATCAATACATAATCTATAGAAAATAAAACTATAAGATATAAAACACACTTATAAACATAAAAAATATTACACTAGTATTTCATTCTCTATCAAGTTAATGGCTTTATTTATTTATTTTTATATATATAATTGGTTATGTTGAGAAATTATATTGAATTTAAAAATAAAGAAAACAGATGTAGAGTTTTTCTTTTTAACCCATTCTCCTTTTTTAAATATTGGTACCACATCTGCCAATTTCCACTCCTTGGGTACCAATCCTAATTTTATTAAATTATAGAATAGTGCAGTTAGAGGACAACTAAGCTCTGCAATGCACTTCTTTAATACTCTAGCATGAATTTCATCAGGTCCCGGAGATTTATGAGTCTTTAATTTATCTATTTCTTTTATTACATCCTCTCCTGTAATATTTCTTGCACTAAGTACATCATAAGTGTTAATTCTGTTCAAATTATTATATACAACATTGCATTCCTCGAGCGTCTTTTGTTCGTTTGCTTATGTTGAGATCGTGAGTGGATTGTAGAGAAGCAGTCAGTATACAATGTTATCTTTTGGCCACTTTATTAAAGCTATATATTGTATGTCTGTCATTGATTTTTTCTGCCACATTGATCTGTGAGTTCAGAAAATGGTAGCAGAACATGATTCGTGGCAGGTGGAAGGAAATTAATAAGTATGAAGATGAAAATAAAGAAGAAAAGATGACGGACAATTGCGACTGGGGACGGGCGCGAGTGCCGATGTTTGGAGGATACAAATGTTATGACCACTGGATACATGAATTAAAAGCATGGCACCTTATCACAAGAATTGAAAATAAGAAACAAGCTATGACAATTGCCCTATCATTCCCAGAAGGAAGCGACGTGTGGGGTAATATTTTTTAAGAGGTTGATATTGAAAAATTAGCAAATGACGACGGAGTGAAGTTTTGCTAGGCTACTTGGGTAATTGGTATAAAAAGGATGAAATGTTAGCAGCGAATGAATCATGGACAAAATTCGATAGATATAAAAAGGAAAAGGAAGACACTATGTATCTCCCAAGCGTAAATAAGATTCTTCCGATGTCAAGAAAAGGAATGCCATCACCATGGAAGTGAAATTAGTGAAATGCATGGAAATGGAAGAAACATTACTATTGCATTATAATTGGTGCTTATTTAGGACTGTTTCGACTTACAGTGAATTCGGGTTATATCACATTTCAGAAACGGAACTCCGACGAATACTCAACTCATTTTTTACGCGTTGCTATAATATGAGAAATTAGAATAACGCCTCCAAAAAAATAATAGTAAAAAAAATACAAAAACTGCGAATGACGCTCACGCAAAAACTTAAAAAAAATAAATTTCATTTTAGTAAATAAGCGACCGCCTTGGAGGCACTTTCCCGCCATGCTGCCATGTGCTTCGGTGTCTATTTACCAAGTATACTGCGTGAATATATCGCTTGTTCTAACTGTGTTTGTGGTAAGGTTTGTGTTTCCTGTGCTCTTTATTTTGAAGATTATATATACTGTACGTATCTACCATAGCCAGTAAACGCCCAGGAAAAGACTGTGGAAGTGCTTCTACTCCTAAAAGAGTGAGAAAGGCAATAAGCCGTGAAGTAAAACTTCAAGTGTTGGCCAGTTATGAGCGTGGTGAGATTACAGTGGCTATTAAATAGGCGATGCAACTCAGTGAAAGCACGAAGCGCACTATCCATAAAAATGCAGAAAAAATAAAGAAAAGTGCAAAAGCTGGAGTTAGTTTAACTTCATTTAAGTCTACAAATTTTCGATCGGATATTATGGAGAGAATGGAAAAACTGCTAAGTACATGGATGAGCATTAAAAACAAACAGCAAACAAACTTGCCATATAATATCGTCAAGGAAAAAGCATGTGAGATTTATGAACATTTGAAATCCCAGGAGGAAGGTGAAAAAGTAAAACCCTTTGCAACTAGCCCTGGCTGGTTTACTAATTTTCAGCATAGGTTTGGTTATTTCAACCGAAAAATACAAGGCAAGAGCATAACAGCCAATACGGATGCGGCAAAACAGTTTCCTGCAAATTAAAGGCCATCATAGAGGAAGGGGGATATACGACAAAGCAGATTTTCAATATGGACGAAACTTTTTTTTATTTTTTTATAAGTGTGACACCAGGACAGGCAGAAACTGCCCTCATCAAGAAAGGCCTGGGTACGAGAAAATACCAAGACGAAGGAAACGAAAAAGGTTAAGGACAAGGCAGATATGAGGCAATGTCACACAAAGGAAAATGACAGACAGAAAAAAGCAGTCAAAGTACAGAGGGCCCAGAGATATGGACGACTAGGCCTTGAGATGACGATAGATCTGCTTTTTGAAGGATGAAATTTCATAAGAATTAGGAAAGACAGAAGGAGGAAGAGAGTTCCAGAGTCTGGAGGTAGATGGGAAGAAGCAGTCGCTGCACCGACCAATCCGCGAGCTACAAATCTCCACACAGTACCTGTGAGATGAGGCCGCTTGCAAGTGTTACACGGCCTCGGCAGTGGGGGAGGGATGCAACTTGCCAACTCATTAGAGCAGCGATGGAAGTAGTAGTGATAGAAAAGCGAAAGAGAAGATACCTTACGGCGAAGAGAGAGAGAATCCAGATTAGAAGTAAGAGAAGGATCAGTAATGAGTCAGACTGCCTTAGATTCAACCCTATTAAGAAGATAAGTAAAGGAAGAAGCACCCCAGATGTGTGAACAGTATTCTAAGCAGGGACGGATATGACCTTTGTAAATTTCAAGTAACTGGAAAGAGGAAAAGTAATGACGAAAATGAAATTAAAAGCCCAATTTTTTGGATGAAGATTTAGAAATTTGGATAATGTGATTCCTCCAAGACAAGTTAGAGGCTATATGGATTCCTAATATGTTGATAGAGTTAAGAGGGTAAATTTCATTAGTTTTGAAGACAATAGGGTTATCAGGACGAGAAGAAGATAAAGAGATAGCTAGAAACTGTGTCTTGGAGGCATTGAATTTAACTAAATATTGAGTGCCCCACTCAGATACTCTCTGCAAATCGGAGTTAAGAGTAGAAGAAAGAGTGATACGAGATTGATTACGAGTAGCAGATGAAGGTTGTGAAGAAAAGGGAGAGGAAAAGTGAAGGGTAAAATCATCAGCAAATGCATGAAGAAGAGAGGAAGATGGGGATTGTAGATCATTAATGAAGAGAAGGAAAAGAGTTGGTGAAAGAACATAGCCCTGTGGAACACCACTGGTAACAGAGAAACGGCTAGATGTCGCGCCATCAATAACTACAGATATAAAATGGTCAGTAAGAAAACTGGAAATCAGAGAAAAGAAAGAAGGGGTAAAGCCATATGCAGGGAGTTTGGCCAACAGAGCCTTGTGCCAGACTCTGTCAAAAGCCTTAGAGATATCAAGGGCGACGACAAAGGATTCCCCATAGTTCCTCAGAGAAGATGACCATACGTGAGTAAGATAGGATAGGAGATCACCCGTGGATCTTGCCTTGCGGAAGCCGTACTGGTGATCGGAGATAAGTGAGTTAGATTCAAGGCGTTTCAAGAAGTGAGAATTGAGCAAAGTTTCGAAAACTTTAGTAATAGAGGAGGTTAGGGCAATAGGTCGGTAGTTAGAAGGAATAGAGCGGTCACCCTTCTTAGGAACAGGTTGAACTAGAGCATGCTTCCAAGATGAAGGATAGATACTGGTTGACAGAATGAGGCGAAAAAGACGGCAAAGCACGAGAGCCAGTTCATCTGCAAACTCCTTATGGAACCTTGCATGGATACCATCGGGACCAGATGCCTTTTTCGTCTTTAGCGAGCAAAGAACCTTATGAACTTTGCGTGAAGAAAGGATAAGGGATGGCATAGGGTTAGAGAGGGGTAATGACTGAGGAACAGGTGCACTGGAGTCGTTGATAGAAGAGTTGGCAGAAAAATGAGAGCCAAAGAGAGTGGCTTTGTCAGTGGGAGAGCAAGCTATAGAACCATCAGAATGAATGAGAGGGGGAAAGCTTGAGTTACAGAATTTTTGGAGAGGTTTTTGGCAAAGGACCAGAAGCATTTGTCAGTGGGAGAAGAGTTAAGGTCATCAACTTTCCTTCTTATAAAGGAAGCCCTAGACCTTCGAATCTGAGCAGTACAGCGATTCCTAGCTATAATAGGAAACGAATGCCAAAAAGGACATATACTTCCATAGAAGAAAAACGTGCTTCAGGATATAAGGCAGCAAAAGATCACTTTGCCCTGCTGATTGGTGCTAACTCTGAGGGCGACATGAAGCTGAGGCCTGCAATGATTTATCATTTGGAAAATCCTCGTGCACTAAATGGTTACTATAAAGAGTTACTTCCAGTGCACTGATATTCAAATAGGAAACGATGGATGACTGGGAGTATTTTTAAATATTATTTCTTGATACGTCTCCCAAATGAGTTGGAAGTTTATTGCAAGAGTCAGGATATATCCTTCAAAATTCCTCTCGTGTTGGATAATGCTCCATCCCATCCTCCATCAATCGTCGATCATCATCTGAATATAAAAGTTGTGTTTCTGTCGCAAAATACAACTTAACTCCTTCAACCAATGGACCAGGGGGTATTGCAGATGCTGAAAACTCATTATCTTAAGCATTCTTTTAAAGACCTCAGCAGTAAGACTGACGTCAGCATGGCCGACCTTGAGAGAGCAGCTGAGACCAGCGATATCTCGGTGATAGACATTAAGAAGACTGCGGTTAAGGATTACTGGAAAGAGTTTAATATCAAGCATGCCATGTGGTATGTGAAGGATTCTTGGGCTGAAGTTACACAGTCATGTTTAAATGGAGCATGGAAGAAGCTTTGCCTGCAGCTTGTGAACGCTTTCAAAGGTTTTGATCTCGATGATTGGCTGACAAGGACGAGACTTAAGTGCGTCCAGCTCACACAACGTGTGGGATTTACTGACCTTGATGAGGAAGATGTGGATGCCCTTCTTGCTTCCCACATGGAGGAACTGACTGCCGAGGATTTGGACGACACAGAAGGTGAACAATAACGTGAGGAGAGGGGGGAAAACGAGGCAGCAGCACTTCCTGTGAGCCCCATGAAATCACTCACTGTAAGTAGATTGACTTAGTTTTTCCACCATATGGAGACTGCCTTGGATATTTTGGATAAGGACAATCATAAAATAGAGCATGCAGGCTTGACCGTTAGAAAGGTCATCCATGATATTTCCTGCTACAGTGAAATATTAAAAGAAAAGAGGATGATTGCATGGCAGGCAACTCTTGATGCTGACTTCTCAGTCAAAAGAAGTGATTTTGATGACCCTCAGCCCAGCAAATCTAAGCAGTATGAACCCCAACCACAACCAGAGGTTAGCTCTCTCCATTCCTCCTCCTCTTCACCTCCCTCTCCTACCATTTAACTCATCTTCTCACAACACCCCGCTCATCCCAGTATGACTGTTGCCCATCGTATATAGAATGAGTACACCTCTGTAATCTTTTACGTTTTGTTTGTCATATTTTTAATATCATACTAAAGTATTATATTCAGGCATTGCATAATTGAAAAATTTGTTTTTTAGTGTTGTTTTTATTTTTTTTAATGGTAGCTTTATTCATTTTTGCAGCTAGGGGTTGTGGAGAAGGGTTAGTAGTGGAGGTCCACAGGGTTCAGTTTTAGGGCCACTTTTGTTCCTTGTATATGTAAATGACCTACCAGAGTCTGTAAATTCATTCATGAATATGCTTCCAGATGATGCAAAGATTGTGAAAAAAGTAAGAAAAGAGAACAATGGTAGAGAACTTCAAAAAAACCTAAATAGTCAGCATGAGTCGTCAGAAAAGCAGCTAATGAAATTCAATACTTCTAAAAGTAAGGCAACGAGAATGTGTACAAGGGCAAGAAGGCCCAAGCTTGAATGCTCAATAGCAGGAGCAGAACTTCAAGAGAAAGAGAATGAGAGATATCTAGGAGTAAACATACAGGCACATTTGTCTCCAGAAATGCATATAAATGGCATAGTAAGGGCAGCATATGCTTTCTTAGCAAATATAAGAGTAGCCTTCAGGCACATGGACAAGGAAATGTTCAGAAATATTTATGTAACCTATTTGAGGCCAAAGCTCGAATATGCAGCCCCCTTTTGGAATTCACACTTGAAAAAGCAAATAGTTAAGCTGGAAAAAGTTCAAAGACATGCCATGAAACTGATGCCAGAAATACACAATCTCAGTTATGAGGAGGGGCTGAGGGAATAAGGTTTACCATCACTTGAAGCTAGAAGAATGAGGGGGGAAATGGTGACGGTTTTTAAATTCCTTCAAGGTTATGACAGAGTGGATAAGGATTGATATTTTGATATGGCTGGCACTAGAACTAGAGGTCATAGTTTGAAGCTTCGAAAGAAAACTTCTCAGCAGGATGTAAAGAACCACATTTTTAGTGTAACAGTATTTGATGATTGGAATTCGCTAAGTGAGGAAGTAGATAATGTTAACTCAATCCATAGTATTAAGGACAAGTATGATAAGTATTACTAAGTACAAACATGGAACCAACCAGGTGACAAGGAGTTACAAGCACGGGTCTCTTTCCCGTAAACACAACTAGGTAATTACACAAATCATCAGTATCTTCAGAAGTTCATTAGTACAGGAGCGTCTGTATACAAAGAACCTTGAAAAAATTCGGAATTAATGTTGTATTTAAATAGAAGTCCACTTTGTGTAAATTACTTAATAAAAATTCCCTCGGTTGCAACTGCATTGTGTTACCTATAAGCTTTTATAGACAGCAGACTTCAAAACCATTAAATGTAAGAATAAAACCACAAAAATCATATGTAAGACACGGAAATGTCAATAGTGCAATGTTTTTACATCTTAGTACTTGCAATCACAAATACATTGACATAACTCATCAGTTATCTTTAAATCTAATAACATTGTTAGTAGAAATTTTCTTGGATCCACTCTTATCTCTAACGAAAAACAATGTCAATATACAGTATAAAGAGGCTTATTTATACCTGTATTTTTAAGCATTTTTCCTAGGAATTTAAAGAATATATTGATTCATCTTTCATGGCCGCTTTTATTCCAAATCAGAGGTAATTAACAGATTAACCATATATCTATCCCCCCTTGGGATTTGCCCTTGATTTCAAATATTGTGTACATACTGAATCTTTCTCTGTTAATTTAGTAGTGGCTGTTATCATGATTTTTTTTAAAAAGTACTCGCCAACTCAATTGCCTCTTTTTCCTTCAGGGTCAGTATAATCATGCACTGTATATATTAAGTGCATGGGAAAATTTTGTACTATACAAATAAGAGTAATAAGGGCCAGCCAATGAAACTGTGGTTTTTTGTCAATAAGAGCCTGAATATTATTTTGTTAGCAAATCTCCCTTAATTTGAGATATATGGCTCTTCTCTTTGAGATATTTTTTATGATGGTAAGGCCCGTTTCAGCTCAAGACCCATTTCAGCACAAACCATTTTCAACGTGAGATCTCTTTGACGCAGGTTCTGTTTGGTGAAGAATCTTTACACCACTGAATCTTTTTAGTGCTGAGCTTAACCTCATACTCCATTATTAGATAAGGTTAGGCTAAATTAATATAAACTAAAGATATAGTTTTTTCAAACAAATAAATTAAATCTTTATTTATAGAAACATTTTTAAAGCATTCCGAAACTATGGCTATTCAACATTTTTATATACAGTATATATATATATATATATATATATATATATATATATATATATATATATATATATATATATATATATATATATATATATATATATATATATATATATATATACAGTGTTCCCTCGCTATATCGTGATGCACCTTTCACGAATTCAGTGCATCGCGATTTTTTTGGCGAGTTTTTTTTTTCTGGGTATATGCGAGAATATTAAAATATTAAGTGAAATTTTTATTATTTTATTGAAAAAATGTTCTTTTCATTATTTTATTGATAAAAAAAAGTATTTCCCCAGCCTAAGAATTACAAAGCAGTAAAAAATTGTAAAAAACATATATTTAAACGTAACTCTGCACCATAGAAAATAGGATACCGGTATCGGTGTTTAGAAAAACAAAAAGGGTCGCACCTACGTGAGATAGTGCATATTAAAATTTCCAGTATTTTCATTATTTTATTGATAAGAAAAAGTATTTCCTAGCCTAAGAATAATATGATACCAGTATCGGCGTTTCAGAAAACAAAAAGGGTCGCACCTACGTGAGATAGTACATATAAAAATTTCCAGTATGTTCAATATTTACTAGATAAAACAAGCATTTCCTACTTAAGAATAATAAAGCAGCAAAAAGAGAGATAGAGGGTGTTGTAGGAAAGTATGGGGTACCAGGTGGGAATGAGAGTGGCGAGAGACTGTTAGATATGTGTGTGGAGCAAGAGTTGGTGATAGGTAATAGTTTAAATAAGAAGTCAATAAATAAGTATACATGGATGAGAGTGACAAATGGAAGAGTGAAAGAAAGAGCATTGATGGATTATGTGTTGGTAGCAAAGAGCATGGTTGGTAGAGTGAAAGATGTACATGCATTCAGGGGTGTGGCTGCTGGGATGCCTGATCATTTTTTGGTTGAAGCAAAAGTGGTAGTAGCAAAAGAGTGGGGAAATAGTGTGGGGGGATGTAGAAGGGAAATAGTGAAGGTGGAAGAGTTGAAAAAGCCAAAGAAGAGACAGGAATATCAGGACAGGTTGAGAGTGGCATATGACAGGGTGAAAGAAAGAGAAGTTGGGGAGTTAGGGGAGGAATGGGGGTTGATGAAAGAATGTTTTGTGGGACATGCAAGTGATGTGTGTGAAAAGAGGTTTGTTGGAGGTGGCATTAGGAGGGGCAGCAAATGGTGGAATGAAGGGGTGAAAATGAAGGTGGAAGAGTAAAAGAGGGCTTTTGAGGAATGGCTGCAGTGTAAAAGTAGGGAGAAGTATGAAAGATATAGGGAGAAAAATGTGGAAACCAAGCAGAAGGTAGAGGAAGAGAAGAGGTTGGCAAATGTTAGGTGGGGACAGGATTTTAGTAGGTCATATGAGGAGAATAAAAAGAAGTTTTGGAAAGAAGTGAAGAGAGTAAGGAAGGGTGGATCGAGGATGGAAGAGACAGTGAAAGATGTGAATGGACAGATGGTAAGAGGGAACGATGCAAGGAAAAGATGGGCAGAATATTTTGAGTGCTTGCTGAATGTTGAGGAAGATAGAGAGGCAGCTATAGTGGCAGTGGGAGGGGTTAAAGGGCCAATAATGGGAGATGAAAATGAGAGAGAGGTTACATGAGAGGAGGTGAAAAGGGCATTGTATGATGCAAAAGCAGGTAAAGCACCTGGAATGGATGGTGTGAGAGTGGAGATGTTGAAAGAAGGGGGTGTGACTGCATTGGAATGGTTAGTGAGAGTGTTTAATATATGCTTTATGTTGTCACTGGTGCCAGTGGAATGGGTGATTGCCTGTATAGTGCCCCTATACAAAGGTAAGGGAGATATGTATGAATGCAGTAATTTTAGGGGTATAAGTTTGTTGAGTGTGGTAGGAAAAGTGTATGGTAGGATACTGGTTAATAGGATTAGGGATAAGACAGAATATGTGATCGCGGAAGTGCAGAGTGGTTTTAGGAGAGGTAGAGGTTGCATAGATCAGATTTTTATAGTTAGGCAGTTATGTGAGAAATATATAGCAAAGGGTAAGGATGTGTATTTTGCATTTTTGGATCTGGAGAAAGCATATGATAGAGTTGACAGAGAGGCTATATGGAATATTTTGAGATTATATGGAATTGATGGTAAATTGTTGCATGCAGTGAAGATTTTGTATGAGGGCAGTAGAGCTTGTGTTAGGGTAGGGAATGAAGTGAGTGAGTAGTTTCCAGTGAGTGTGGGACTGAGACAAGGATGTGTAATGTCACAATGGCTGTTCAATTTGTATATTGATGGAGTTGTAAGAGAGGTGAATGAGCGAGTGCGTGGTCGAGGTTTGAGAATGGTAGATGGGGATGATAACGAGTGGGAGCTGAATCAGTTGCTGTTTGCAGATGATACTGTGGTGGTGGTAGATTCAGAGGAAAGGCTGTGTCAGTTAGAGTCAGAATTTGGAATGGTGTGTGAGAGAAGGAATTTGCGAGTGAATGTGGGGAAGAGTAAGGTTATGAGGTGTACAAGAAATGAGGATGGTGCTGGATTGAATGTTAAGTTGAATGGAGAGACACTTGAGGAGGTTAATCAGTTTAAGTATTTAGGCTCGGTTATAGCTGCAAATGGTGGAGTGGAAGCAGATGTGTGTCACAGAGTGAATGAAGGATGTAAAGTGTTGGGTGCATTGAAAGGATATGAATGTTAAGAAAGTTTTGTATGAGAAAGTGGTTGTGCCAACTGTGATGTATAGATCAGAGTTATGGGGTATGAAAGTAAATGAGAGACGGAAACTAAATGTGTTTGAGATGAAATGCCTGAGGAGTATGATTGGTGTATCTCGATTGGATAGGGTTAGGAATGAAGTGGTGAGAGCAAGAACGGGTGTGAGGAGAGAAATTGCAGCCAGAGTAGAATGTTCTGAGATGGTTTGGCCATGTGGAAAGGGTGGATGATGATAGGCTGCTGAAAAAGGTGATGAATGCGAGAGTTGATGGGAGAAATACTAGAGGGAGGCCTAGGTTTGGATGGATGGATGGAGTAAGGAGAGCCCTGAATGATAGGAGGATGGATGTGAGGGAAGCAAGCAAGCGTGCTAGGAATAGGAATGAGTGGCGAGCGATTGTGACGCAGCTCTGATGGGTATCTGCTGTTACCACGTGGCTGCATCTTACAGAGGTAGCCCTGTGGTAGGAGCAGTAGGAGGAGTTGGCAGTTGTGAAGCGACACAGGTTGTGGAAGAGCCGGGAGGATGGGCTGTGGCACTCCAGCTGTGCCATCTGAACGGTCGCTAGCTCCCTCGTCATTGCCCATAGAGCAAAGTAATCCCCCTATTTGTTTTCCTTTCTTGATGTCGGCTACCCCCCATTTCAAGGGGGAAACCGCCAAGGTAGATAGATAGAACAAAAAACTAGTGAAATACATAAATTTAAACATGTAATTCATAGTAATGCACCATGTAAAATACTGTACAATAGCGTCTTGGAAAATGCAAAGGGTCGCACTTACGTGAGATAGTACATGGGATGCTATTGGCTGATGCGTGGAAGACGACGAATCACAGAATTGTTTTTCTATATGCTCTGTATCATGGGGTCTGATTGGCTTTTTGATTAAAGGTAGGTTCTCCCAGTATTTTCCATTGTCTCGCCTCACCCGTTCAGTCTACTCACGTGTCTGCCGTTCGCGTTGTGCTTCTTAATACGTTGTGCTTGTGATTTTGTGAAACTTTTGTATTTCAACCCCTGCAATGCCTCCCAAGTGTCCTTCATCTTCTAAGGTTTCTTGTAGTATGCCTAAGCGGCAAAGGAAGATGTTGACCATAACAGAAAAGGTAAAACTGTTAGATATGCTGAAGGAAGGAAGAAGGTTCTTGGATGTCGGCCGCCATTGGCTGTGGAGTATGTACAAGTCATCATCACCTCATTCACGGTAAGCTTACCTATCACGTTCATATAAATTTACGCTTTTACGCTGTTACTAATAAAGTAAAGGGTGGTTTTTTAACTGTGCAGGGAGGGTTTATACAGTAAAGGTAAAAATAAATGTAAAATACCTATGTAAATATTGCGCTCCTACTTCGCAGATTTTCACCCATCGTGGCGGGTCCCGGAACCAAACACCCGCGATAAACGAGGGAGCACTGTTATATATATATATATATATATATATATATATATATATATATATATATATATATATATATATATATATATACATTCTCCCGTACGAATTCTAGATGAGTTTGACGTCTTCATGGATATCGTTTCCAGGAGACAGTCGTTGGACATGATGTTGACGGGAGCCAAACCTAACGTCCAGTACTTGTTCTTAACCCCACTGGAAATAAACAGGAGTGATTATTCTGTGAATCTCAATGTCTTAAGGATGCCAGACCCAGAGAGGAAATCATCCACATAGCTCGACATTGGTCCAAGTATCCTCCCAAATTCCGGTTATTGGGTATTAAAACATAAAAATACCACTGATAGAGTAAGGGTTTATAAATTATTTTGGTATAATGTGTATCGTAGCTTATAATTATATGAAAAAAAGGATTTCAAGAATTTTTTTTATTTTTGTAATGCAATCTACTGCTGAAGGGTTTTTTGGACTTTAAATAGGACTGTCCAGGACAGTCGTAACACTCCCCATCTCTGTTTCTCTTTACTTTTTGTGTTCTTCATGCCCAGGTCCGATGAGGGCATATTTTTGTACTTATTTTTTTCTGCCCGTCCTGGTGCCACAGTCATAAAAAAAAAAAAAAATATATATATATATATATATATATATATATATATATATATATATATATATATATATATATATATATATATATATATATATATATATATATATATTGTGGGACTGCACCAAATAAAGTCTGCACCTAAGATGTCACACTAAATAAGGTTTACGCCACAAAGGGTTTGCATCAAAAAGGCTGCGCCAAAAGAGGTCTGTGCTGAAACGGCCATGCCAAACTGTCCTAAACCCTTTTTATGATGATGATGGAGTTGAATATTACTATGGTAAATATATTCCTTGCTATGTGGAAAAAAAAAACGAATTTTGAGTGCGATTATTTTTATGAAACAGCAGAGTTTGGAGAAACAATTCTCTCTTTGAGTCAGCACTTCCACACAGAACTCTCCTTTTTTTGCTCTAAGTTGTTGAGATACAATTTTCAAGGCTTCACTTAGCACAGCATCTCTTTTTGGGGCTAAAGGGAAACTCTTTCCAAGAAAGTTTCCTCTGTATGAAAGGAAGGAGCCATCTGCTAGATAACAGTATTTATAAAACTATCAACTTTACAGATGGGAATTAATTCAATAAACCTTAAAAGAGAGGCATGGGTACTGAAGGACATTACTTTGACCTGTAGGTCAGCTAGATATGTTTCCAATACTGCACATTTAAAACTATTGAATAAGGAATTAACAAACAAACTGGCTTAATATACCATGATAGTCATTAAAGATAAATTCCTTGTCAGTAAAAGAAATTCAAAGAATTTAGTAGGATGGGGCTTCCTTTCTCATTTCCCATAAGTGAAATCTGAGAACCTAGTTTTTGCAGGGATGGAAACGAACCATATCTTCCATAGAAGGACCTTGCATGACGTCTAACATGAGGCAAGAATGTACATATAAAATTTCTACACTCATTTTTGAGCTAGCTGTGAGTTCTTCAATACAAAGCTCTAAATTTCTCTCCTTTACAGTTCATCTTCAGTATGATCAAGATTTCCTAATGATGAAAAATTTAGTTCATCGGTGGATAGATGTAGATCAATTTCCACAGCTTCCAGCCTATTTGGGTCCCTGACCGGGAAGTTGTATGGGTCTAATTCCATATCTCTAGCATCTGATACCAAGAAAAACATAGGTAGGGATATACCCTAAAAAGAAGTAATTGCTTAAGAAGTAACTTGCTAGAAAATAAACGAGGGAGGGATATATACTAAAAAACAGTAGCTGAATAAAAAATAGCTACATCACTACGGACAGCATCTATAATGGTATGATTTATCAGAAACATTACGAGGTCATCTGTTTAAATATATACGTAGTTGAACATTCCCACAACCCGAACAATGGGCAAGTGCAGTATGTTGTAGTAGAGTAAAGCCACATCTGACAATAAGGCTGCATTGTCAGTAGCCAAGAGAGTGACTAGTAAATGAAAAACTACAGAAATATCAGAGTAAGAACTTAAATGACACTCGGTCTATCCCAGTCCAAATAACAGAAAACTAAAGTGAAGAGATTTGAGGTGAATAAAGAATAACATAGCTGCATGGATCTACACAGATCATACAATAATAATCCACAATTAAATCAATCTAAGAAACTGCAATCAAGAGAAAAATATAGGAATAAAATGGTAAATAAAGATTTTATAGGAATATATGAATAAAATATCCAACTTAAAAAGGAAAACCACATTTAAAACCACTACGTGAATAATGGGGCCTGCTACTTCTTGGGATGTTCTCTTACATGCAACTGAGAAAATATATAACTACTGAAAAATAAAAAATAAGGCACTTCATATCAATGCTGGAGGGATAGAGGGCAATTCACATGCAAAAACATTGTGCATTCAATGTTCATCACATAATAACAGTGGAACCTCTGGTAGCAAACTTAATCCGTTCCTTAAACCCATTCGCATATCGAAATGTTAGTAACTGAAAACAATTTTTCCCATTGAAATTAAAGTAAATCCAATTCCTCTGTTCCCCAGCCCCAGAAATGTACCGTTATATTTTTTATTGGTATATATATGACAAAAATATAAAATGGAATATTTTTTAATGAGTGTGGCACCAGGAGAGGCAAAAAACTGCCCTCTTCAATGAAGGCCCGGGCACGAGAAAACATTAAGACAAAGGAAAAGAAAAAGGTTATGGACAAGGCAAAGATGAGGTAATAATACACAAAGGAAAAGAACAGACTAAAAAAATAGTCTAAGTACTGAGGACCTAGAAATATGGAGAATTAGGCCCTGAGATGACGATGGATCTGGTTTTTGAAGGAAGACATGTTAAAAGAATTTGGAAAGTCAGAAAGAGGAAGAGAGTTCCAGAGTCTAGAGGTATATAGGAAGAAGATGCTACAAAGACAAATCTGCGAGCTACAAATCTCCACACCGTAAGATAGGACAGAGGTCACCAGTGGATCTAGCCTTGCAGAAGCCGTATTGGTGATCAGAGATAAGTGAGTTACATTCAAGGCGTTTCAAGAAGTGAGCATTAAGCAAAGTTTCGAAAACATTAGCAATATAAGATGATAGGACAATAGGTCGGTAGTTGGAAAGAATGGAGCAGTCACCCTTCTTAGGAGTAGGTTACATTAGAGCATGCTTCCAAGATGAAGGATACATACTGGTTGACAGAAAGAGGCAAAAAATATGGCAAAGCACTGGAGCCAGTTAATCTGCAAACTCCTTAAGGAACCTTGCAGGGATACCATTGGGACCAGATGCCTTGTTCATCTTTATTGAGAGAAGAACCTTATGAACTTTGTGTGAAGACAGGATAAGGGAGAGTATAGTGTTAGAGAGGGGTAAAGAATGAGGGACAGGTGCACTGGAATCGTTTATGGAAGAGTTGGCAGAATAACGAGAGCCAAACAGAGTGGCTTTGTCTGTGGGAGAGCAAGCTATAGTACCATCGGAACAAATGAGAAGGGGAAAGCTTCAGTTACAGATATATTTGGAGAGGTTTTTGGCTAAGGACCAGAAACATATGTCATCAACTTTGCTTTTTATAAAGCAAGCCTTAGACCTTCGAATCTGAACAATACAGCGATTACTAGCTACAATATAAGCAGAGAGAGTTAAATCAGAAGGAGAGGCTTGGTACAATCTATGTGCCCAATTCCTGGCCTGAATAGCCATGGAGCAGGCACAGTCAAACCAAGGTTTAGGAGGAGAAAAAGTTTTCATAGAGGAAGGGATGTACAGCTCCATTCCCAAGGTTATGATCTTGGCAACTTTCGGGGCTACCTGATCAGAGCTGTAGGATCAAAAGCAGTAGTCATCCCATGGGAAGTCAAAGACGAAGTTAGGCAAATCTTTACGTTGGGTATGCTCAAAGTGCCAATGTGGCGCTGAGTAGGGGGTACTGGTGGAGGGGGAGCAAATAAGGAAGAGATTGAGATGACAGTGAGGTAGGATTTACCAAGAGGGGAAAACACAGAATAAGAGTAGTTTGAAGAGTTAGAATTAAGAAATAGGTCAAGAGTGCTGGCTGAATGTTCGTGTTGATCAGGAACACGAGTAGGATGTTTGATAATTTGTTCCAGATCATGAGTAATAGAGAAGGCAAGGGCCTAACTTCCTCCCACATCAGTGTGAGAAGAATTAACCACTCACTGTGGTGTACACTGAAGTCTCCAATATAGAGAACTTCGGCATATGGGTGAGAAGATAGCAAGGACTCAAGGCAAGAGGACATATATTCAAAGAAAGTCACAACATCATTGGAGTTTGGAGAACAGTAGCAGAAGCAAAAGAATATAGTGGTAGTGGAGAGATATATTTTTAGCAAGAGAACATCAATGTCAGGAGATTCAAGGTCCACTAGGCTTGCAATAAGAGTATTAGTGTTGCAGTTGGCACAGACCCCACTTTTGGAACCAAAACGAGAATACAGGTGATAGTGAGAGATTTGAAATGGGTCAGTGGAAGCATGGCAAGACTGCTGGGTTTCAGAGAGAAGGAGGAGGTTATTGAGGGAAGTACCCAAGTGCTGTTCCACAGAGGAAAGATTAGAGTTCAGTCCATGAATGTTAGAAATGTGAAGTGTGAAAGAAGCAGATCTATCAGGAGATGCAAGGTTAAGGGCAGAACCATTACTACCACCAGATATGTCTACCCTCAAGCCAGTAGTGGAGACAACAAGATCCCCGGAGATTCTTAGCACACCTTTATGCTGGGTACTGGGGGCCATAAGCTGTGGACCTCCCATAAATATAGCAAATATGAGGAAAAAAGAAATAGATATGGGGAGTGTTGTGACTTGTCAAACGTAATGGGGTAGAAAGATATGTGTAATGAATACACCAGAATATTTGGTGTAGATGTATGTATATGGAAAGAACCGTCATGAAGGAAGATTCAAGCTGGAGCTGTCTGAACCAGTCCTAGTTGAATCTATAATACCTTCAGTCGTAGTATTTCAACGGCGGTTGGTGCCATGGACAACCTACTATAAATAACCCTAATTATAGAAATATACAGTACTCTAGCACTAAAATATAACATGATAATTGCACTGCACTTTACCTTTGAGGTTGATAATTGCTGGCACATGTGGATGGAGGAGGAGGAGGAGGAGGAGGAGGAGGAGGAGGAGGAGGAGGAGGAGGACTCCTTCTAAGGAGAGTCACCTTCCATAATAACGTCAGGCAATTGTACAGGTATTTCTGGTGTTTTCCCTTTTTGTTCTCTCTTGCAAAGTGGTTTGCTGGCTGGTTTTGGCACAAGAAAACAATCTAGAAAAAGTAGTCCTTTTCTTTGTTAAAGAATTTTTCAGAAATGGGTCACATTGTCATTAAAATGTTCACTGTTCTGTAGGTCACAGTTTTTTCCAGGTGATGACTCTCAATGAAAGCCTGTACATCACTCCACTTGCTAAAAATTTCTTTTATATTATCACTTGAAACCTTTATTCTCTCATCCCCCTCCTCCTTAGATTACTCCTCTTGGATAGTCTTCACCTGTTCAAGTTGCAACTCGAGAAGTTTGTCTGATGTGAGTTATTATCTGTGGTCCTCCACCAGCTCCTCCACATCTTCCTTGTTGACCTCAAATCCGAACCTTTTGCCCAAGGCCACAATCTCATTAACTACATTGACAGATGTTTCCTCCTCAAAACCTTCGAAGTCTCTATCAGCCAAACAATCTGGCCAAAGTTTTCTCCAGGTGGACTGCAATGTGCAGTAAGAGACCTCCTTCCATGCCTTGTCAATGAGGTTTACGCAGAGGAGGATATTGAAGAAGTCTTTACAGAATTCATGCAGGGTCAAATTCCATGTAATTGGTGATCTGGAAGCACCTGGAAAAAAGACCCTTCGTATACAGATTCTTAAAATTAGAAGACTTGCTGGTCAATGGGTAGGAGGAGAGGGGTGGTGTTAAGAGTCAGAAATTTAACTTTATGTAGTCATATTTGATATCAAGGTCTTCTTTCAAACCTGGAGGATGGGCAGGAGCATTGTCCATTACTAGAAGACACCTTTTTCCTAAAAATATTTCTGGACAGCCGGTACTAAAACTTCAGTTAACCACTCTATAAAAAGGATGCGTGTTACCCAAGCCTTGCTATTTAACCTCCACATTACCGGAAGTCTAGCCTTCAACACATTATTACGATAATAAGGTTTAATCTTGCAATCCCAAACTACATCACTGCACAATAAGTGTAAGCCTGTCCTTCATAGGCTTGTGGCCAGGCAGTACCTTCTCCTCTTGGGTTATATAGGTCCTAGGTATTTTTTTCCGAACAGTCCAGTTTCATCACAGTTAAAAAACTTGCTACGAGACGTACCTTCACTTTCTATAAATTCAGCAAATTCCACCACACAGGTATTCGCTGCCTTTTGGTCCGAACTAGCTGCCTCTCCATGTTATGAATTCTATTTCGTCAGCAAAATTTTTTTAACCAGCCTCTACTTGCTTTAAATTCATCTACTTTAATGCCACTAGTACTCAGTGTTTGCTACTAATCTTGGTGTAACTGTAAAGACTTCTAGCATATTATAGCCTCGCTAACACTATCTCCAGCAAGCTCTTTGTCATTTATCCAAATTAACAATAATTTTTCACCTCTTCTATTACTTGAGACCTTTGCTTCATTAATATAGTCACTCCTTTAGCCACAGCTGCCTGTAAGGCATCTTTATTCTTTAATATAGTACAGATGGTCGTTTCACCAAGCATACTGCTTGGTGAGATCAAGAACACGAACACAGTTCTCATGTTCAGCCATTATTTCTTTCTTTGTTTCCACAGTTATACGTTTAGGCTCTATAACGTCGCTGTCACTGACACTGTTCACTTCTTGGGAGCCATAATGAGGGCTAAACTAAAAAGCAAAAATTCTGAAAATCTACAAAGAAATAACAAAGAGAGATCTTCACAGTGCACGCACCAATGCAGAACTAAGAGCAAACACATGGTCGCCTGGGAGCTTGGGCTGATGTGCGTGTTTGGGCGTCCATGCCTCAAAGTATTTTTCACATGCCAATTCAAAATTTTTTCACAAATTGTATTCGCAGGTATTTGTTCGTTGTTGGGGGCGTTTATAACCAAAGGTTCAACTGTATTTGAATATCATGTGAGCAAAATATGTTTAGAAGGGAATTTGGTATGGAAAATGTGCCAGGATAAAGTAAAGCATGAAAATTATAACAGTCTGAAGGAGGGACAAAAAACACGTTTACTTCAATTGATAAAGCAATACATGTGGATGTCTCTGCATGGCAGAAAAACTAATATGACAGTACAATCTGGCAGTACAAAAGGTAAGTGAGTTATAGACTGAGAGGCAAACAAAATGCAGAATAACATGTTTTGAATGCAAACCTAGCTGAACATGGTAGCTAGAAATAAGCATGCCATAAGGATAAAAAGAAATAACTGTAACTAGAAATGAAGGAAATGATAAATACTGAGAATCTGATATAAGCTGCACAATACAAACAATATAAATCTGTAGTCTGTATGACAAGCGTGACAGCAATATGGTATAACCACAGCCATCACATCTGGAATACGAGTTATGGAATTTGCAATTGCCAATGTTTCTGATCACAGTGACCCAAACATGCACCGCAGGGCATTTCTTTATCCAATATTGAAACTCACCTGGAGAAGGGAACATCTGGAAACAAGTGTCTATACTCATGCCAATCAGGGTGCAGCAATTTCCTGCTAACTAATATACTACGTAACTTGGCCTGTGATGACAAATACTGAAGGCTAGGTCCATTTCATTAGCTCTTGGTTTAACCTTCCATTTTTATTGACATTTTAACATATTAAAGCCTCATTAACAATGAATCTAAAAATTATAATGGCATTACACAATAACTGACCTCTTTCTCCTCTTCCCTCCTCATGAGGTTTATCAGCATGAATAACACGAGTTAATTTATCTATCCAATCTTCTAAATCAGCTTCACTCTCGGCTGACAACAAAGTTGATTTGCCACTGTCTGACATTTGCAGCTCAAAACAGCATTTACCTCGACGAGGGTTCTGAAGCAAAGAGAATAGACAAGATTCAGTTTACAAGCAAAACATATTTTCAAAGTCCTGTATGGATCCTTTACCTTATATTCTAGCATTATTGTTGCATAAAGTCTGACACAATAGCAATATCACTAGGTTCAGTAAAATTAATTATACTGCACAAGGTAGTGATTTTTTTGTCATGGAATCAAATGAATAGAGTCGAGTTCATGGGGGTTGGAGGGTGGGCAAGAGAAATGAGGGGGGAGCGAGAGTGATTGATTTTGCAGTGGCATTTGATCTGGCATTGGGCAACACATTCTTTGAGAAAAAGGAAAACAGATTGATTACATACAGTAGTGGTGGGAGGGAGAGCCAGATAGATTTATTGTTGTGTAGGAGAGACCATCTGAAGGAGATTAGCAACTGTAAAGTAATAAATGGGGAGAGTGTAGCAGTGCAAAATAGGATAGTAGTAACTGATTGCAGACTCAGGAAATGTAGGAAAAGTAAGAAGCCGAGGATGGACCCAAAGATAAAATGGTGGAGATTGAAAGATGCAGAGCTGAGAGCTATGTTTGAGGGAAGAGTGTTGGAAACGATAAGGATGCATGAGGATGTACAAGAATGGTGGACAGAGAATAGTAAGGTGATTTTGAGGGTTGGTGAGGAGGTACTTGGAAAGTCATCAGGAAGGAAACCCCCAAATGATAAAGAGTCATGTTGGTGGAATGAGGAAGTGCAAGAATGGGTGAAGAACATGAAAGAAGCTAAGAACAAGGCAGATTTATCAGGCCTGGAGCAGGATAAAGAAGAGTACAAGCAGGCAAAGAAGGAGGCAAGGAGAGCAGTAGCAAAAGCAAAGGCAGAGACACTGAATGAAGTCTATGAAGAGCTGGAAACACCAGAAGGAGAGAAGGAAATATGGCGAATTGCCAAGGCTCGAGATGCTGCATCCAAGGACTTGACCCAAGTAAGACAAATAAAGAATAACAATGGAGTAGTTCAAGCAGAAGAGGATGAAATATAAAGCAGATGGGAAACTTATTTTTAAGGATTACTAAATGAAGAGAACCCAAGAGCAGTATTAGAAGATGGACTTCCAAATGAAGCAGTTACAGCAACAGTGGCTAGAAGAGAGGTAGAGCGGGCAGTAAGGAAAATGAAAAATGGAAAGGCAGCAGGACCTAATAAGATGCCAGTGGAGGTATAGAAGAGTCTTGGAGAGGAAGGCAGATATCTTGTGGGACTTAATGCAAAAGAGCTTTAGTCAGGAAAAGATGCCAGAGGAGTGGAGAGGAAGCCTAATCATCCCAATCTATAAAGGGAAGGGAGATATTCAGGAGTGTGGAAACTATAGAGGTATAAAGTTGTTAAGCCATACTATGAAGATATGGGACAAGATCATAGAGAATAGACTCAGAGAGGTAACAACAATTGGGGATGAACAGTTTGGCTTCATGCCTGGAAGAGGGACAGTGGATGCCATATTTGCCCTGAGACAAATGATGGAAAAGCATCGGGAGAAACAGAGAGGACTGCATATGGTCTTTATTGACCTGGAAAAGGCATATGATTGAGTACCACGTCAAGAGGTGTGGAGGTGTATTAGAGAAAAGGGAGTCCCCGAGAAATATGTAAAAATCATCCAAGATATGTATGAGAGGGCAGAGGCAAATGTTAAGAGCAGTGTGGGCTTAACTAAAAGGCTCTCAGTAAATGTTGGTCTGCATCAAGGGTCTGCTTTGAGTCCATATCTATTTGATCTGGTCTTGGATGTAGTAACCAGGGTATTAGAGAGATGGTGTATACTCTTTGCAGATGACATTGTACTGTGTAGCAACAGACGAGAGGTAGTGGAGGAGAAGCTTAAGGAGTGGAGAAGAGTATTGGAGGATAGAGGACTGAAAATCAGCAGGAACAAGACAGAGTACTTGAGGTTGAGAGATGATGAGGATGGGGAGGTCAGTTTGCAGGAGGAGGTGTTGAAAAGAGTTGAAAAGTTCAAGTATTTGGGATCAACAGTAGCAGAGGATGGTAATCTAGAGTTAGAAATAACCCACAAAATACAAGCGGGATGGAAGAACTGGAAGAAAATGTCTGGGGTGCTGTGCGATAGGAGAATAGTGATTAAGTTGAGGGGTAAAGTGCATAAGACAGTTGTGAGACCTGTGATGATGTATGGAACAGAGACATGGGCAATAAAGAAGACACAAGAGATAAAACTGGATGTGGCAGAGATGAGGATGTTGAGATGGATGTGTGGGGTGACAAGAAGCGATAAGATCAAAAACGAGGTAATTATAGGTATCTCAAAAGTTAGAGAAATATCAGATAAGATACAAGAAAGTAGACTAAGATGGTATGGTCATGTCGTTAGGAGGGATGAACAGTATGTTGGGAGGAGGGTGAAGAAAATGGATATACAGGGTAGGAGAAGGAGGGGGAGACCAAAGCATAGGTAGATGGATTGCATCAATGACGACCTGAGGTCTAAAGGTTTGTTGGGTGATGATGTATGGGACAGAAACATATGGAGAACACTGGCCAGAAACATCGAGCCCACATAAAAGTGAGAAAATATATAGACGAAGAAGAAGAAGAAGATCATAATCTATCAAAAAATTTTATTTCTTTATATATTAATAACAAAAGGTAGAGGCTTTCCATTTTTAATTTACAGAAGGTACTTAATTACCATTTCTGATTTACCAAATTCCTGAATCCATAGAGAGTACCAACTACCATCTTTGACTAACAAACTTCCTGACTCTATACAGAAATAGCAATGGCTTTGCATAAAAGAATAGGATAGACATCATATGACAATCAGAAATACATCGTTTACTCTCCTTACAGTACTTAACATATAGCTTTCACCTTCCTTTGAGGTTCTGCAACTGTATCCTTTCATGGGTCTGCCTTCTGAAAGTGGCCCTTCAGGTTAAAATCCAATAAGCATTAGACCTAACCACGAGAACAAGCATTAGATCTGGTGTTCACAAACAGAGTAAACTAATATGAGGTCAAACAGTACTAAATTTGTTTACAAGGGTGCTGTCATTTGCAAACATCAGCAGGGTGGTTATAACTCCATGAGGAAATGAGAATACTAAAAACATTACTTTCATCTCTCTAATGATGATCATAATCTCATAGTATACCATATATAGGACATATGCACTAAACAATGTCACATCTACAACAAAGCTAAACTCAAAGCCAGGCTCCAGCTTTCCTCAGTTAACTCATAGTCCCGTTACGAGAGAACTTTTGCTAACTGAAGCTTATTAAAGAAAATAGCATACCACATCACACCAGCTACAGGGGGTCCTTCTAGAACATCGCTCCAAGCTACGTCTTTTTGCCGTTACGTTGGAGGCCAATAAATAATTAACAAATGATTAATACATCTATTTTTTGACCTCCTGGCTGGTGTGGTAAATTCAAACTGCACATGCTGAACAGTTTGGAGCGTTGCGGATGAATACATAGCTAACAGCACAGCTGTATTCGTATTTATCAAGTTAATGGCTTTATCTATTTGTACTGTTATGTATCTGGTTATAATCAAGGATTAAATTGAATCAAAAAAAGAAAATACCAAACACATAGCCGTAAATACGATTTTACGCAAAATAATCTGTTGAGTGTCATGTAAAAATACGGCATCATGAGGCATTAGAAGAGGAAGAAGAACTACCGCTTATATTGTGCCTCATGTTCATCTGCTCTCTCATTCGTTCCGCTCATGTTTGTTCGATACTGACATTGCTATGTCTCCCAAGCGTGTTGGTGATAGCTCTAATGGCAGTGCTATGAAGAAAAGAAAAACCATCACTATGGAAATTAAAGCTGAAACAGTAAACCACATTGAAAAGGGAGAAAATACTACAAACATAGCCTGCAATCTCAGATTAGCAAGTACGATCATGGCCACGATCATCAAAGACAAAGATCGCATCAGTGACCACATGAAGGTTCGACTCTTATCATGTCCACCGTGATCATTAGGCAGCGTGGTCGTCTTATGCTCAATGGAGATGGAGAGATTGCTAATGCTTTGGCTTGATGACCAGTAAGCTCATAATAATACAGGAAAAGGTTAAAATACTGTTTGAAGCTTGAAAAGAGGAAAGGGGGAAGGGAGTGCAAGTGAAGAGTTTGTGGTTAGTAGGAGTAGGTTGAATCGTTTTAAGGCTCATGCTAATGTGCATAATAAAAGATTGCAAAGTGAAGCTACTAGGGATGATGAGGAAACAGAAAGAATGCTTCCTAGTGCTCTGTCTGAGATAATTATGGAGGGAGGGGCATTACGGTGCCAAACAGTTACTTAATGTGAATGAATTTGGCTTACTCTGGAAGCGTATGCCTAGTCGTACGTACATCACCAAGGAGGAGAAGACATTATCTGCCATAAGTTCTTTTGCCTCTCCAGACTCACCTGCTCCAGTCTCCTCAGCACCTGTCTCTCCAACTTCTACCTCGCAATAAGCATGTCCCTTACAGTGCCCCTTCCATTGTGCAAGCCGACCACAGGAGTTAAGGAAAGCAACATTGTACTGTATACTGTACTGTACTGCACCGTAGTGTAATTTTACAATTTTTATGTTATAGATTACACCGGTAAAGGTAAACAATACTGTTAAGTTTAGATTTACTATTTTTATATCTTAGAGTAAGAACTTAGATTATTTTTCTATGTTTAGAGTATTTATATTCAACACTGGTTGGGGGACCTAGGTTCGAATTTAGGCCTTTTCCAACTACGTTGAAATCCACTTTAAATCAGCTGCCAGGAACGGAACCCTGAAGTTAAATGAGGACCCCTTGTATTTGTATATTTTGTTTGTCTCACACCCTCCAAAATATTAATTAGGACATATATTGTCCCTCTATCTCCTTCTTAGCTTACTCCAGTTCAACATACCCTACGATACTATACCTACTATTATCTACTTCTCTATTAATGCTTCTCTGTTCCCAAAAATCTCCCTGTCAAAAGCCTTAGAGATAGAATAAAAAAAAAAATGTTTTTTTTCATGATTGTGACAGCAGGACAGGCCAAAAAATAATAAAATAAAACAGCCTTTATCAGGCCTGGGCACAAAGAATACACAAAGTAAAGAGAAACATAGATGGAGACTGCAATGACCTCTCAGATGTGAAGGGATTATAAAAGATGTGTAATGAATATCCAAGAATATTCAGTGTAGCTGGTGACTTGAGCCAACCTACTACTGGATACATGTTGTTTATTTTATATCGCAAATTTTCTGGGTATATGCTATTTCTGAGCACGAGGAAGCAAAGATTTTGCCACCTCCGTACCAGCTGATGCACCTCGCACACTATTTCCCTGACTTATATCGCAAGTTTGTTTGCTGTTGTTCTTAATGCTATTTTTCAATTCTCTTCATAATATTTGATCGTATTAAGCAGTAGAAGAGGAGGAGGATGCGGGAGAGCGAACCTCTAACCAAAACATTTTGCCGTTTCCGTATTAGCTGATGATTATCACTATTCAGGCACAATATCTTGCTCATAAAATATTTATTTACTCACCCTATTTGGGGTTTATCTAATTTTCAAGATTATAGTATTATTAATATTCCTTGGTTCTAAACATTATTCTATCTTCTTTACATATTGACTATGTTGCATGAAATCTTAACATGATCAAAGTCAGCTGAGAGATAAAGAAAACTATACCATTAGTTACAAAGAAAACGTATATCATACTGTACAACGGAAACTTAAATTAAATATATATATTCTCTACATGCTATTTCCCTGACGATATTATATCAAAAGTTTGTTTGCTGTTTGTTCTTAATGCTTTTTTCAATTTTCTTCATAATATTTGATCACACTAAGCAGTAGAAGAGGAGGAGGATGCGGAAGAACGAATCTCTATCTGCAGACGTATTGGCGCTTCTGTATCAGCAGATACACCCTCGCACGTTATTTCCTTGATGATATTATATTGAAAGTTTGGTTGCTGTTTGTTCTTAATGCTTTTTACAATTATCTTCATAATATTCGATCGCATTATGCGGTAGAAGAGGAGGAGGATGCAGGAGAACGAACCTCTATCTGCAAACTTTTTGGCGCTTCTGTATCAGCTGATACACCCTCGCACGCAATCTAACTGACGATATTATATCGCAAGTTTCTTTGCTGTTTGTTCTTGATGCTTTTTTTCTGTCTCATAATATTCGATTGCATTAAGTGGTAGAAGAGGAGAAGGATGCAGGAGAACGAATCTCTAACCAAAACAAAATAATCTTTTTTTTCTTATGATTGTGACACCAGGACGGGCCAAAAAATTATAAAATAAAAAAGCCTTTATCAGGCCTGGGCACAAAGAATACATAAAGAGAAAAAGAGATGGAGAGTGTAAAGACCTGTCAGATGTGAACAGATTTTAAAAGATGTGCAATGAATATCCAAGAATGTTCAGTGAAGCTGGTGTCATGAGCAAACCTACTACTGGATACATGTCATTTATTTTATATCGTAAATTTTTTGTCTATATGATATTTTTGAGCACAAGGATGCAAATAATTCAATGCCTTCATATCAGCTGATGCACCCTCACACGCTATTTCCCTGACGATATTATACTGAAACTTTGTTTCTCTTTGTTCTTAATGCTTTTTTCAATTCTCTTCATAATATTCGCTAGCATTAAGTGGTAGAAGAGGAGGAGGATGCGGGAGAACAAACCTCTAACCAAAACGTTTTGCCGCTTCTGTATCAACTGATGCTTATCACTATTCAGGCACAATATCTTACTCACAAAACATTTATTTACTCACTCTATTTGGAGTTTATCTAATTTTCAAGATTATAGTATTACAGCAATCCCACGCTATATCGCGAATTCAGTGCATCGTGGATATTTTTAGCAAGCAAAAAAAAGACTTTTTTTTTTTTTTTAATGATTGTGACACCAGGACGGCCAAAATGTAATAAAATAAAACAGCCTGTATCAGGCCAGGGCACGAAGAATACATAAAGTAAAGAAAAACAGAGATGGAGAGTGTAATGACCTGTCAGATGTGAAGGGATTATAAAAGATGTGTAATGAATATCCAAGAATATTCTGTGTCGCTGGTGCCATGAGACAACCTACTACTGGATACATGTTGCTTATTTTATATCGCAGATTTTCTAGGTATATGCAATTTTTGAGCACAAGGATGCAAACGTTTTGCCGCCTCCGTATCAGCTG
>JAXCGZ010022993.1:40000-80043 GCA_037179515.1 Halocaridina rubra
TATATATATATATATATATATATATATATATATATATATATATATATATATATATATATATATATATATATATACAGTGATCCCCCCATTATCACGAGGGTTTGGTTCCGGGACCCGGCGCGAGACAGGAAAATCGCGGAGTAGGATCATCCTACATGTACATAGATATTATAATTTATTTTTACACTTATACCGTATAAACTGTATAAACCCTCACTGTACTATTAACAAACCACCCTTTACTTCATAAATAACAGCATGCAAGCGTAAATTTATATGACATACTCATGTATATAGGTATTTTACAAGTATTTTTACGTTTATTGTATAAACCCTCCCTGCACTGTTATAAAACCACCCTCTACTTTATAAATAACAGCATGCAACGTAAATTTATATGTACGTGATAGGTAAACTTACCTTATCTGTTATGGTTAACATTTTCCTTTGCTGCTTAGGCTCACTACAAGAAGCCATAGAAGATGAAGGATGCTTGGGAGGCATTGCAAAGGTTAAAATATGCGAGTAAAAAAACACAAGCAAAACGTATTAATAAGCACAACGTGAACGGCGCATACGAGTGAGGCGAGACAATGGAAGATGGTGGAAGCCTTTGTCCGAAATGCTGATAGCGGCATCGTATTTTACATGTTGGAATACTGTTAGTATTTGTGTATTTTACTATTTTTTACTGTTTTATTATTCTTAGGCTAAGAAATACGTTTTTTTATCAATAAAATCATGAAACTACTTGAAATATAAATATATATGCTAGCTCACGTAGCTGCGACCCCAATACATTGTACGCTATTGGACACAAGCAAAACGTTTAATAAGCACAACGTGAACGGCACACACGTGAGTTAGTCTGAACGAGCTTTTGTCCGAAACGCTGATAGCGATATCGTATTTTACATGTTGCAATACTGTTAGTATTTATGTTTTTTACTATTTTTTACTGTTTTACTATTCTTAGGCTAAGAATAAGTTTTTTTATCAATAAAATCATGAAACTACTGGAAATATAAATATATATGGTAGCTCACGTAGCTGCGACCCCAATACATTGTACGCTATCAGACACTATTTCGCATGATGCAATACTGTGAGTTACACTGTACGTACGTATATCTGAATTTATGTTTTTAAGTATTTTTTACTGTTTTATTATTCGTAGGCTGGGAAATAAATTTGTTTTTATCAATTAGATAAGGAAATATATTTTTTTCAATAAAAAATTAAAATACTGTGAATTTTTGTATTTTAAATATTTTAATATTTTTGCATATACCCAAAAAATAAAATAATTTGCCAAAATAAAAACCGTGGTACAGTGAAAACGCGAACCAAGAAACGCTATCCAGCGGGGGTTCACTGTATATATATATATATATATATATATATATATATATATATATATATATATATATATATATATATATATATATATATATATATATATATATATATATATATATATATATATATATATATATATATATATACACCTAGTTCTCAGAATAAAGCCGAGATAGGTTCTCAGAAGTCAAGGGTAAATGGAAAATCGGGTGAAAAAACGAGTCGTTTTCCATAGGAAACAATGCTAATGGGCATAGCTCGTTCCACAATCGTCCATAGACACACTATACCAAAGATATAAGATAAGTAAAACATATTTTATAAGTACATAACAAAGCAGATAGATCTGTAGTTATTTGTATTAACATGCAAATAATGTACAGTATAAAAGATATACAGATTTACAGTACAGTAAACAACTTAATGCACTCTATTATGCTGTTGGCAACAGGCTTACACTGGGATGTGCATGGTGGCCAGACATACTATTCCAAATATATAAGATAAGTAAAACATATTTCATAAGTACATAACAAAGCAGAAAGACCTTTAGTTATTTATATTAACATGCAAATAGTGTACAGTATAAAAGATATACAGATTTACTGTGCAGTAAACAAATTAATGCACTCTATTATGCCGTTGGCAACAGGCTTACACTGGGACGTGCATGGTGGCCAGGGTTGCCAGATAAAGCGGATGTTTTTATTTTCAAATGTATGGTACATTTTAAGATATATATTAATTACAAGATGGTAGTACATACTGTAATTTAAATAAAAATGTACTACATCTTTAAGTTACTTGAAATAACTTACCAGCTTACATGTATATTTTCTATATATATCATTTCTCTCATCTATTCTGGCAACACTGATGGTGGCGGTGAGGATGAGAATGCATACGTTTTGTCACACTTCCGTATCAGCTGATGCACCCTCACACGCTATTTTCCTGACGATATTATATTGAAAATATATTTGCTGTTTGTTCTTAATGCTTTTTTTTCAATTTTCATCATAATATCCGATCACCTTAAGCGGTAGTAGAGGAGTAGGATGCGGGAGAACGAACCTCTATCGGGAAATGTTTTGCTACTTCCGTATCAGCTGATGCACCCTCACACGCTATTTCCCTGATGATGTTGTATTGATTATATGTTTGCTGTTTGTTCTTAATGCTTTTTTTCAATTTTCTTCGTAACATCCAATCGCATTAAGCGGTAGAAGAGGAGGAGGATGGCGAATAAGTGCCTCCAAAGTGGTCGATATTTGACTAAAGTGAAAGAAAAAAAAATCAAAGTTTTTTGCATGGGCGTTATTCGCAGATTTCCTATTTTTTAACTATTATAATTTGGGGTGTATATATATACACCTAGTTCGTTTTTTCCTAATTTTTTTTAACCACGAAATTGCAATGATGCCCAAAAAAATACTAGTAAAAAAAATACGAAATTCGCGATAAACGCCCATGCAAAAAAATTCTAAAAGAAAATTTTCATTTCAGTAAAAAATTGACCGCCATCCTTCTCCTCTTCTACCGCTTAATACAGTCGGATATGATGAAGAAAACTGATAAAAGCATTAAGAACAAACAACATATATTCAACATAATATCATCAGGTAAATAGCATGCGAGGGTGCATCAGCTAATACGGAAGTAGCAAAACGTTTGCCGATAGATTCATTCTCCCGCCTCCTCCTCCTCTTCTACTGCTTAATGCGATCAAATATTATGAAGAAAATTGAAAAAAGCATTAAGAATAAACAGAAAACAAATTTTTGATATAATATCGTCAGGGAAATAGCATGTGAGGGTGCATGAGCTGAAACGGAAGTGTGACAAAACGTTTGCCGATAGAGGTTCTTCCCCTCGAATCCTCCTCCTCTTCTACCGCTTAATGCGATCGGGCATTATGAAGATAATGGAAAAAAAGCATTAAGAACAAATAGCAAACAAACTTTTGATATAATATCGTCAGGGAAATAGCGTGTGAGGGTGCATTAGCAGATACGGAGGCGGCAATACGTTTGCATCCTCGTCCTCACCGCCACCATCAGCGTTGCCAGAATAAATGAATGAGAGAAATGATAAATATAAAAAATATACAAGAAAGCTGGTAAGTTATTTCAAGTATCTTAGAGATGAAGTACATTTTTATTTAAATTACAGTACTACCATCTTGTAATTAATATATATCTTAAAATGTACCATACATTTGAAAATAAAAACATCCACTTTATGTGGCAACCCTGGTCACCATGCACATCCCAGTGTATGCCTGTTGCCCACCGCATAATAGAGTGCATTAATTTGTTTACTGTACAGCAACTCTGTATATCTTTTATACTGTAAACTATTTGCATGGTAATATAAGTAACTACAGGTCTTTCTACTTTGTTATATAGTTATAATATATGTTTTACTTATCTTATATCTTTGCTATAGTGTGTCTACAGACGTTTGTGGAACGAGCAATGCCATTTATCATTGTTTCCTATGGAAAATTACTTGATTTTTCACAGGATTTTCCATTTACGCATCACTTCTGAGAACCTATCTCTGTGTTATTCTGAAAAGTAGGTGTGTATATATATATATATATATATATATATATATATATATATATATATATATATAATATATATATATATATATATATATATATATATATATATATATATATATATATATATATATATATATATATATATATACAGTAATCCCTCGCTATTTCGCGGTTCACCTATTGTGGATTCAGTGCATTGCGGATTTTTAAGAAAAAACAAAATAAAATAAAATAATAATAAAAAAAAAATTAAGATTATTGTGACACCAGGATGGGCCAAAAAATTATAAAATAAGACAGCCTTTATCAGGCTGTAAAGAGAAACAGAGATGGAGAGTGTAATGACCTGTCAGATGTGAAGGGATTATAAAAGATATGTAATGAATATCCAGTTCTCTGCTGGGCTTTAATATACCGTCCAGGTGTTATAATCATCTTTTAAAAAAAAAAAAAAAAAAAAAAAAAAAAAAAAAAAAAAAAAAAATTAGGTGTTCATACTTCGCTGAAATTCACCTATCGCGGCCGGTCCCGGAACCGAACCCTCGCTATAAACGAGGGTTTACTGTATATATATATATGCATATACAGTGTTGCCTCACTTATCGCGGTAGTTCGGTTCCGGGACCCGGCGCGAACCAGGAAATCTGCGAAGTAGGATCCGCCTATATATACATAGATATTTTAATATATTTTTACGTTTACACTGTATAAACCCTCCCTGCACTGTTAAAAAACACCCTTTACATTATAAATAACAGCAAGCAACGTAAATTTTTATGAAAGTGATAGATAAAATTACGGTGAATGAAGTGATAATGACGTGACATACATACCCATTTACAATTATTTTTTCGTTTAGGTACTGTATAAACCCTCCCTGCACTGTTAAAAAAACACCCTTTACATTATAAATAACAGCAAGCAACGTAAATTTTTATGAAAGTGATAGATAAAATTACGGTGAATGAGGTGATAATGACGTGACATACATACTCATTTACAATTATTTTTTCGTTTACGTACTGTATAAACCCTCCCTGCACTGTTAAAAAAACACCCTTTACATTATAAATAACAACAAGCAACGTAAATTTTTATGAAAGTGATAGATAAAATTACGGTGAATGAGGTGACAATGAAGTGACATACATACTCATTTACAATTATTTTTGCGTTTACGTACTGTATAAACCCTCCCTGCACTGTTAAAAAACACCCTTTACATTATAAATAACAGCAAGCAACGTAAATTTTTATGAAAGTGATAGATAAAATTACGGTGAATGAGGTGATAATGACGTGACATACATACTCATTTACAATTATTTTTTCGTTTACGAACTGTATAAACCCTACCTGCACTGTTAAAATTACACCCTTAACATTATAAATAACAGCAAGCAACGTAAATTTTTATAAAAGTGATAGATAAAATTACGGTGAATGAGGTGATAATGACATGACATACATACTCATTTACAGTTATTTTTTCGTTTACGTACTGTATAAACCCTCCCTGCACTGTTAAAAAAACACCCTTTACATTATAAATAACAGCAAGCAACGTAAATTTTTATGAAAGTGATATATAAAATTACGGTGAATGAGGTGATAATGACGTGACATACATACTCATTTACAATTATTTTTTCGTTTATGTACTGTATAAACCCTCCCTGCACTGTTAAAAAAACACACTTTACATTATAAATAACAGCAAGCAACGTAAATTTTTATGAAAGTGATAGATAAAATTACGATAAATGAGGTGATGAGGACGTGACACACATACTCATTTACAATTATTTTTTCGTTTACAAACTGTATAAACCCTCCCAGCACTGTTAAAAAAACACCCTTTACATTAAAAATAACAGCACGCAACATAAATTTCAATAAAAAAATGAAAATCCTGAAGAAAATTTTGTTTTCAATATTTTAATATTTTTGCGTATACCCATAAAATAAAATAATAATTTGACTGCAGAACCTTATTTTACAACAAATCTGTACAAGAAATGTATGACATCTTTTGTAAGAAATATTGGAAGATAGTAGATAGTTGCATACCTGTCACCAAAGTAGGTGTAATTCATGCCAGAGAGAAATGGTTCGATAATGGGTGTAAAAGAGCTAAGGAGTGGAGAGACAAATGCTGGAAAAGGTATAGGAGGAGAAAAAACATAAATGACTGGCAAACCTACAAAAGAGCAAGAAATGACTACCTAAGTAAAAGGAGTGAGGCAGAGAAAGACTATGAGAGGGACATCACCAGGAAGGCTAAAGAAAATCCCAAGTTTTTCCACAGCTTTATCAGAGGAAAACTGAAGGTAAAAGAACAGGTTTTAAGGCTAAAGAGAGCGGATGGAAGCATCACTGAGACGGATGAAGAGATCTGCAAAGAATTGAACAAGGAGTTTCAGTCAGTATTTACAGTAGAAAATACCCCACCCCCTCAGATTGCAGTGATAGAAGCTCAAAGGACGGTATTAGAGCACATCAACCTTACAGCCACAGAGGTATGCAAAGCGCTGATGGATTTAGATGTTCATAAAGCTACAGGTCCTGATGACATATCCCCTCATGTGCTTAAAAAATGCGCAAACACAATATCAGTGGCACTAGGTATCATATTTAAGGAGTCACAGGAGTCGGGGGAGATTCCAAGATGCTGGAAACAAGCAAATGTGATACCTATCTTCAAAAAGGGAAGGAGGGATACGGCTCTGAACTATAGACCAGTTTCCTTGACCAGCATAGTTTGCAAAGTTATGGAAAAACTACTAAGGAAACATATCTCTCTTCACTTGGAATCCTTCAACTTTTTGTCAGTGAGGCAACATGGCTTCAGAGAAGGTAGATCAACAGTAACAAACTTATTAGAATTTTATGATGAGGTAAGCCAAATCTTACAGGAAAGAGAGGGCTGGGCAGATTGCATATTCCTAGACTTCCAGAAAGCGTTTGACACTGTTCCACATGGGAGACTTATTAGGAAGCTGCAATCAATGGCTAGAATAGGTGGAAATGTTTTGGAATGGATAAAAACTTACTTAGAAGGAAGGGAACAGAGGGTTAGAGTAAGACACTCAGTGTCTGAATGGAGAAGAGTTAGTAGTGGAGTTCCACAGGGTTCAGTTTTAGGGCCACTTTTGTTCCTTGTATATGTAAATGACCTACCAGATGATGCAAAGATTGTGAAGAAAGTAAAAAACGAGAACAATGGTAGAGAACTTCAGGAGGATCTAAATAATCTGCATGAGTGGTCAGAAAAGTGGCTAATGAAATTCAATACTTCAAAATGTAAGGTAATGAGAATGGGTACAAGTGCAAGAAGGCCCAAGCTTGACTACTCCGTGGCTGGAGTACAACTTCAAGAGACAGAAAATGAGAGAGATCTAGGAGTAAACATACTGGCAGATTTGTCTCCAGAAATACATATAAATGGCATAGTAAGGGCAGCATATGCATTCTTATCAAATGTAAGGGTAGCCTTCAGGCACATGGACAAGGAAATGTTCAGAAATATTTATGTAACCTATGTGAGGCCAAAACTCGAATATGCAGCCCCCTTTTGGAATCCGCACTTGAAAAAGCACATAGCTAAGCTTGAAAAAGTTCAAAGACATGCCACGAAACTGGTGCCAAAAATACGCAATCTCAGTTATGATGAGAGGCTGAGGGAATTAGACTTACCATCACTCGAAGCTAGAAGATTGAGGGGGGGATATGGTGACAGTCTTTAAATTCCTTCATGGTTATGATAGAGTGGATAGGGATCGATATTTTGACATGGCTGGCTCTAGAACTAGAGGTCATAGTTTGAAGCTTCGTAAGAAAACTTCTTAGCAGGATGTAAGGAAATACTTTTTCAGTGTAAGAGTAGTTGATAATTGGAATTCGCTAAGCGAGGAGGTAGTTAATGCTATCTCAATCCATAGTTTTAAGGACAGGTATGATAAGTATCACTAAGTATAAAATGGAACCGATCAGGAGACGGGAAGATACGAGCTTTGGGCTCTTTCCCGTAAACACAATTAGGTAATCACAATTAGGTAATCACACACACACACACATATATACACCTTGTTCTCAAAATAACGCCTAGATAGGTTCTCAGAAGTGTCGTGTAAATGGAAAATCGCGTGAAAAAACAAGTTATTTTCCATAGGAAACAATGATAAAGGGCATAGATACGTTCCAAACCTTACATAGACACACCATGCCAAAGATATAAGATAAGTAAAAAAAATATTTTATTACTACATAGCAGAGCAGAAAGCCCATTTATCTATTTTTAAGAGTATACAAAAGATATTCATATTCACTTTACAGCTAGAAATTAACATACATTACTATACTTTACTCTATTATGCAGTGGGCAATAGTTATACAGTACACTGGGACATGCATGGTGGCAGTGAGCAAGTAACTTATGTGGTAGAAGAGGAGGAGGATGCAGGAGAACGAGCCTCTATCTGCAAATGTATATAAAGATAAAATAAGAATTATAAATAACCAAAGCAAGACTAAAAAAAAAAAAATTACTAATGCAATGCCTAAATCTACCATATGACAGATTAAAAAAAACTGAATCTACATTCTCTAGAGGGGCACAGAGTTAGGAGGGATATGACTGAGGTGTATAAATGGTTTAAAGGGATTAACAAGGTTGATATTAATAAAGTTTTAAAAATTCATGATCAAACCAGAACTCCTAATGGGTAATGGATTTAATCTTGATAAATTTAGGTTCAGAAGGGTAATTGGTGAAAATTGGCTTAGTACTACCGTAGAGTATTCCTAGTAGGATAATAAATGCCAACACCTTAGACACCTTCAAATGTAGATTAGATAGACATATGACAGAGGTAGGGTGGGTATGAATAGATTAGTGTTTATTAGAAAAATCATAAAAAGAAAACTAGAATAAATAAGTAGAGTAGAATAGAATAGGTTAGACATGCTGAAAATATCATTTAACAATGGAACTGCCTGTGTGTGCCAGTAAGCATGTTGCAGTGTCCCCTATTCTTATGTTCTTAATATTTTCAGAACACGTGTTTTGCATCCTCCTTCCATTTTCAAATTTGTATCTGGTTTCTGAATGACAAATTTGTTATTAAAATGTATCCAGTTACTCTCTCTCTCTCTCTCTCTCTCTCTCATATTTCTTTACAAAATACGAATTAAAACTTAGGTTTATTACCTTTAAAATGAGCACTGTAATGAACGTGATTAAAACTAAAGCAATAATTGTATTTACATAATAAGATGAAAAATCTCTACCTAATTCCTGTTTAAGAGAGATATAAAAAAAGGATTCGTGGAAAGGAAATTAATTTAACGGTCTTTTAACTCATTAACGTTTTTATTAAAAGTGCATTATTATATTTATCATTTGCTGCCCCAAACGGCTCATCAGCTTGTAAAGTAACTGATGTATGCGTTGTTTGTAAGACTATTCTCCTTTTAATATAATATATTCTATATAATGTAAGTGAAATGAAACGAGAGAGAGAGAGAGAGAGAGAGAGAGAGAGAGAGAGAGAGAGAGAGAGAGAGAGAGAGAGAGAGAGAGAGAGAGAGAGAGAGAGAGAGAGAGAGAGAGAGAGAGAGAGAGAGAATCTTTAATTAACTCTTGTTCATTTAACCAAAACTACATTATTTATTGTAAAAATAACGGTTTAATTACAAATTCGTAATAATAATAATAATAATAATAATAATAATAATAATAATAATAAAATAATAATAATAATAATCTCCACAATCATCATCAAAGAAAATTATTGTTAAAAAAAAAAAAAAAAAATAATAATAATAATAATAATAAAAATAATTATAATAATAATAATAAGACCTAAGGAGAATTTTTGAAATAGACATCATGAGAGTAATGCAGAGGTATATTAAAACCCAGCAGAGAGCTGGATATTCATTACACATCTTTTATAATCCCTTCACATCTGACAGGTCATTACACTCTCCATCTGTTTCTCTTTACAGCCTGATAAAGGCTGTTTTATTTTATCAGTTTTTGGTCCATCCTGTTGTCAAAAAAAAAAAAAAAAAAAAAAAAAAAAAAAAAAAAAAAAAAAAAAAAAAAAAAAAAAAAAAAGGCCGGGGGGGGGGCATTATTCGTGAATTCCGAATTATTTACTATTATTTTTGAGGGGCGTTATTGCAATTTCGCATATAGAAAAATCGCGTATAAAAGGAACATGGTGTATATATATACACACACAGTGATCCCCCGCAAGATCGCGTTTCTTGGTTCACGTTTTCACTGTACCACGTTATTTTTTTTGGCAAATTATTATTTTATTTTTTGTGTATATGCAAAAATATTAAAATATTAAAAAAATAAAAATTCTCAGTATTTTCATTTTTTTATTGAAAAAAAAAAACATATTTCATTATCTAATTGAAAAAAAAAAAACTTTATTTCCCAGCCTACGAATAATAAAACAGTAAAAAATAGCAAAAACATAAATATAGATATACGTACGTACAGTATAAGTCACAGTATTGCATCATGCGAAATAGTGTCTGATAGCATACAATGTATTGGGGTCGCAGCTACGTGAGCTAGCATATACAGTGTTGCCTCACTTATCGCGGTAGTTCGGTTCCGGGACCCGGCGCGAACCAGGAAATCCGGGAAGTAGGATCAGCCTATATGTACATAGATATTTTAATATATTTTTACGCTTACACTGTATAAACTGTCCCTGTACTGTTAACATACCACCCTTTACTTCATAGATAACAGCATGCAAGCGTAAATTTATATGAAAGTGATAGGAAAACTTACCGTGAATGTGATGACGTGACATACATACTCATTTACAATTATTTTTTCGTTTACGTACTGTATAAACCCTCCCTGCACTGTTAAAAAACACCCTTAACATTATAGATAACGGCAAGCAGAGTAAATTTTTATGAAAGTGATAGGAAAACTTACCGTGAATGTGATGATGATGTGACATACATACTCATTTACAATTATTTTTTTGTTTACGTACTGTATAAACCCTCCCTGCACTGTTAAAAAAAACACCCTTTACATTATAAATAACAGCAAGCAACGTAAATTTTTATGAAAGTGATAGATAAAATTACGGTGAATGAGGTGATGATGACGTCACATACATACTCATTTACAATTATTTTTTTGTTTACGTACTGCATAAACCCTCCCTGCACTGTTAAAAAAACACCCTTTACATTATAAATAACAGCAAGCAACGTAAATTTTTATGAAAGTGATAGATAAGATTACGATGAACGAGGTGATGATGACGTGACACACATACTCATTTACAATTATTTTTTCGTTTACGAACTGTATAAACCCTCCCTGCACTGTTAAAAAAAACACCCTTTACATTATAAATAACAGCACGCAACGTAAATTTCAATAAAAAAATGAAAAAACTGAAAAAAAAAAAAATTCAATATTTTAATATTTTTGCGTATACCCATAAAATAAAATAATAATTTATCAAAAAAAAAAAAAAAACCGCGATAGAGTGAGAACGCGAACCAAGAAACGCGAATAACCGGGGTAACACTGTATATTTATATTTCTAATTGCTTCATGGTTTTATTGATAACAAAACGTATTTCTTAGCCTAAGAATAATAAAACAGTAAAAAATAGTAAAAAACATAAATACTAACAGTATTGCAACATGTAAAATACGATACCGCTATCAGCGTTTCGAACAAAGGCTCGTTCAGTCTAACTCACATGTGTGCCGTTCACGTTGTGCTTATTAAACGTTTTGCTTGTGTCCGATAGCGGACAATGTATTGGGGTCGCAGCTACGTGAGCTAGCATATATATTTATATTTCCAGTAGTTTCATGATATTATTGATAAAAAAAACGTATTTCTTAGCCTAAGAATAATAAAACAGTAAAAAATAGTAAAAAATATAAATACTAACAGTATTGCAACATTAAAATACGATACCGCTATCAGCGTTTCGGACAAAGGCTTCCACCATCATCCATTGTCTCGCCTCACTCGTGTGCGTCGTTCACGTTGTGCTTATTAATACGTTTTGCTTGTGATTATTTTACTCGCATATTTTAACCTTTGCAATGCCTCCCAAGCATCCTTCATCTTCTAAGGCTTCTTGTAGTGAGCCTAAGCGGCAAAGGAAAATGTTAACCATAACAGAAAAGGTAAGTTTACCTATTACGTACATATTTACGTTGCATGCTGTTATTTATAAAGTAAAGGGTGGTTTTTTAACAGTGCAGGCAGGGTTTACATAATACAGTAAACGTACAAATAATTGTAAAATACCCATGTACATGAGTATGTCATATAAATTTACGCTTGCATGCTGTTATTTATGAAGTAAAGGGTGGTTTGTTAACAGTACAGGGAGGGTTTATACAGTTTATACGGTGTAAACGTAAAAATAAATAAAAATATCTATGTACATATAGGCTGATCCTACTTCGCGATTTTCCTGTTTTGCGCCGGGTCCCGGAACCGAACCCCCGCGATAATGGGGGGATCACTGTACAGTGTTCCCCCCCTTATTGCGGTAGTTCGGTTCCGGGACCCGGCGCGAACCAGGAAAACCGCGGAGTAGGATCAGCCTATATGTACATAGATATTTTAACTTATTTTTACGTTTACACTGTATAAACCCTCCCTGTACTGTTAACATACCAACCTATACTTCATAAATAACAGCAAGCAACGGAAATTTATATGAAAGTGATAGATAAAATTACGGTGAATGAAGTGGTAATTACATGACATACTCATTTACAATTATTTTTACATTTACGTACTGTATAAACCCTCCCTGCAATGTTAAAAAAACACCCTTTACATTATAAATAACAGCAAGCAACGTAAAGTTTTATGAAAGTGATAGATAAAATTACGGTGAATGAGGTGATGATGACGTGACATACATATGTACGTGATAGGTAAACTTACCATGAATGAGGTGATGATCATCATTCTCGACCACGGAGGAAATGATTTTGCAGCCAATAAAAGCTTTACGGCTGCTTTTTTGGGGGGGAAGAACATGGTAATGGGGAGATGCTGTGGCTGTTTCTTCTTTTGTTGGAAGATGGTATGGTAAGGAATCATGGCATCGTCGAGAAAATTACAGGTCACCGAACGAACCATATTATCGTCATATTCCTGCGAGAGTTTTTGGGCTGCTTTCACATATTCATGTATGGCTGCCAAACGTTCGAGTGTAAGGCCAGGTTCTTCAATTTGTTCATGCGATTCCTCAAGTTCTTTCTCTTCTTTGCTCGCTGATTTCATCATTTCATCCAAGTCTTCATCACTCAAAGGCTGCGAGTGGCAGTCAATCAGTTCATTCACATCTTCGGGAGTCATATCTTTAAAGCCTTCTCCTCCTAGCAATGCAGCCATCTTCACAGCTTTCGCAACTGCCGCTTTCTGCACTTCGTCAGGAGCAAATCCCTTGTAGTCGTGGATGACTTCACGCTACAATTTCTTCCAGCTGGCATTGATTGTGGCAGACTTCATCTCTTTGATTGCTTTCTGAATATTTTTTAGGCATGTGGCAATCGTGTAATTACGCCAGTAAGTCTTCAATGAGAATTCTTTGTCCGAATCCATGGATTCAACTAGGTTCGCCAGGGTATTTCGTGTGTAGAGGGCCTTGAACGCACGAATAACAACTTGATCAATAGGCTGAATCAGCGACGTCATGTTCGGTGGCAGGAACTCAATTTGAACACCGTCATATTGGAGATTGGTTGCGTGGCCACCAGCATTATCCATCAAAAGAAGGACTTTAAATTCAAGGCCTTTTTCCATAAGATAAAGTTTTACCTGAGGGATAAAGCATTGGTGAAACCAGTCCGATGTGAGGCTTTTCGTGATCCATGCCTTAGGGTTATGCATCCAATACACTGGCAGCAGATTCTTGTTCTTTTTCTTCAAAGCCCTAGGGTTCTTTGACTTGTAGATAAGCCCGGGCTTTAACATGAAGCCCGCAGCATTCCCGCACATGATGAGGGTAACGATCTTTGTGCGCTTTAAATCCCGGGGCTTTAGCCTCTTCCTTGAAGAGAAAAGTGCGAGATGGCATTCTCTTCCAAAATAAGCCAGTCTCATCCATGTTGAAGACTTGCTCAGGAACATATTCCCCTTCGGCGATAATTTTCTTGAAGTCATTCTTGATGTAATTTTCTGCCTTAGCTGTATCTGCAGTGGCAGCCTCGCCATAAACTAAAATGCTTTTTAGGCCATAGTGTTTTTGAAATTTGAAGAACCATCCATTGCTAGCAACGAACAGTTGTATTCTCAATGGAGAATTGCTGGAGGGTCCTGGTTGTGGGTTGTCGATATCTTCTTCTCTCTCCTCCTGTCCACGGTCGCCACTGTCGTCATCGGGTTCATTTGCAGCGAATGTCTCGTACAGCTTCTTCGCTTTTGTTTGTATGATATTGGTGTGTAAGATGATGTTTTTCTTTCTGAAATCAGCAATCCACAGGGCCAAAGCAGCTTCCATCTGCACTACTGCCTTATTGCGGGGTGCTACGACCCTCTTCGCCGATTTATCAAAAGAAATGCTCGCTGTTTTCCTAATCTTTGCCTCGTCCTTTTTGATGTAGTGCACAGTAGATTCATTGAGGCCAAAATAGCGACCGACATCCACAAACCTATTTCCTTTATTCAACATATCTAAGAGTTTCACTTTATCTACAATGGTTAACATTTTCCTTTGCCGCTTAGGCTGACTACCAGGAGCCTTAGATGGTGAAGGACGTTTGGGAGGCATTGCAAAGGTTAAATTACGCGTGAAAACACAATCACAAGCAAAACGTATTAATAAGCACAACGAGAACGGCGCACACGTGAGTTAGACAGAGCGAGTGAGGCGGCACATTGGAAATTGGAGGGAAAAGCAAACTGCAATGAAATAGCCAATCAGACCCCATGATACAGAACATATTGAAAAACAATTCTGTCATTCGTCGTCTCCCGACCTTTCAGTAATAGCATTCCATGAACTATCTCACGTAGGTGAGAGCCTTTTCGTTTTACGAAACGTTGATAGCAGTATCGTATTTTACATGGTGAAATACTGTTAGTATTTTATGCTTTTTTATTATTTTTTAACAGTTTTATTATTCTTAGGCTAGGAAATACTTGTTTTATCAATAAAATGATGAAAATATTAATATTCACTAGGTCACGTAGGTGAGAGCCTTTGCGTTTTCCGAAATGTGATACCGGTATCATATTTTTCATGGTGCAATACTGTTAGTACTGTATTTATGTTTTTTACTATTTTTTACTGTTTTATTATTCTTAGGCTAGGAAATACTTGTTTTATCAATAAAATAATTAAAATTTTAATATTCACTAAGTCACGTAGGTGAGAGCCTTTGCGTTTTCCGAAACACTGATACCAGTATCGTATTTTACGTGGTGCAATACTGTTTACTATTTTTTACTGTTTTATTATTCTTAGGCTAAGAAATATGTTTTTGTATCAATAAAATCATGAAACTACTGGAAATATAAATATATATGCTAGCACACGTAGCTGTGACCCCAATACATTGTATGCTATCGGACACTATTTCGCATGATGCAATACTGAGAGTTATACTGTACGTACATATATCTAAATTTATGTTTTTTACTATGTTTTACTGTTGTATTATTCGTAGGCTGGGAAATAATTTTTTTTTATCAATTAAATAATGAATTTTTTTTTCAATAAAAAAATGAAAATACTGAAATTTTTTTTTTCAATATTTCAATATTTTCGCGTATACCCATAAAATAAAATAATAATTTATAAAATAAAAAACCGCGATACAGTGAGAACGCGAACCAAAAAACACGAATAACCGGGGGAACACTGTATATATATATATATATATATATATATATATATATATATATATATATATATATATATATATATATATATATATATACAGTGTTCCCCCCCTATATCGCTTTTCTTGGTTCGCGTTCTCACTGTATCGCGTTTTTTTTTTTATAAACTATTATTTAATTTTATGGGTATATGCAAAAATATTAAAATATTACAAAAATAAAAATTCTCAGTATTTTCATTTTTTTATTGAAAAATAACATACACCTTGTTTCTTTCATACGCGATTTTTTTATATGCGAAATTGCAATAACACTCCCCAAAAATAATAGTAAAAAACTCGGAATTCGCGAATAGTGCCCCCCTCCCTTTTTTTTTTTTTTTTTTTTGTGACACCAGGATGGGCCAAAAAATGATAAAATATAACAGCCTTTATCAGGCTGTAAAGAGAGACAGATGGAGAGTGTAATGACCAGTCAGATGTGAAGGGATTATAAAAGATGTGTAATGAATATCCAACTCTCTGCTGGGTTTTAATATACCTCTGCATTACTCTCATGATGTCTATTCCAAAAATTCTCCTTAGATCTTATTATTATAATTATTATTAATTTTAACAATAATTTTCCTTTGATGATGATTGTGGATTATTATTATTATTATTAACATCATTATTATTACGAATTTGTAATTAAACCATTATTTTTACATTAAATAATGTAGTTTTGGTTGAATGAACAAGAGTTATTTAAAGATGTCTCTCTCTCTCTCTCTCTCTCTCTCTCTCTCTCTCTCTCTCTCTCTCTCTCTCTCTCTCTCTCTCTCTCTCTCTAACATTCTATTCTACCCGATAGGGTGGGTGTATATATAATGTATAATGATGATGATCTTTTCTTAACGTAATCCTCTTTGTACTGGTGGAAGAAGCCTCTGCGAGCGCTTATTTACTATATTTAAAAAAATAAATAAATAAATAAAAATAATATAGTATATAAGTGCCCACGGAGGCTTCTTCCACCAGTACAAAGAGGATTACGATAAGAAATGATCATCATTATTATACATTATATATACACCCACCCTACCTCTGTCATATGTCTATCTAATCTAATTTGAAGGTGTCTAAGTAATACAATTCAGAATCTGAATTCCAGATAAAAACTTAGCACAAGGGTCTGCCCCTCTCTTTTTTCTCTCTTACTTTATTTAATTTTCGTGCTTTTCCCTCCAATTCCCTTATATCCTTAATCTCCTCAGTTTTTTCCCCTCCTATCCTATCCCATCCTAAAAAAAAAATAAATAAATAAAAAAAAAGGTATTGGCATTTATTATCCTACTAGGAATACTCTACGGTATTACCAAGCCAATTTTCACCAATTTCCCTTCTGAACCTAAATTTATCAAGATTAAATCCATTACCCATTACGAGTTCTGGTTTGATCATGAATTTTTAAAACTTTATTAATATCACACTTGTTAATCCCTTTAAACCATTTATACACCTCAATCATATCCCCCCTAACTTTGTGCCTCTCTAGAGAATGTAGATTAAGTTTTTTTAATCTGTCATATGGTAGATTTAGGCATTGCAACTTTTTTTTTTTCGTTTTTTAGTCTTGCTTTGGTTATTTATAATTCTTATTTTATCTTTGTATACATTTGCATATAGAGGTTCATTCTCCTGCATCCTCCTCCTCTTCTACCACATAATTTACTTGCTCACTGCCACCATGCATGTCCCAGTGTACTGTATAACTGTTGCCCAAGGCATAATAAAGTATAGTAATGTATGTTAATTTCTAGCTGTAAAGTGAATATGAATATCTTTTGTATACTCTTAAAAATAGATACAGGGCTTTCTGCTTTGCTATGTAGTAATAAAATATGTTTTTTTACTTATCTTATATCTTTAGCATGGTGTGTCTATGTAAGGTTTGGAACGTATCTATGCCCTTTATCATTGTTTCCTATGGAAAATAACTCGTTTTTCACGCGATTTTCCATTTACCCGACACTTCTGAGAACCTAGCTAGGCGTTATTCGGAAAATTAGGTGTATTTCATTATCTAATTGATCAAAAAAATTTATTTCTCAGCCTATGAATAATAAAACAGTATAAAATTGAAAAAACAAATTTAGATAGATATATAGATAGATATGTTTATTGACCACCTCTTTTGAAAAGCATAATCTTTACAAAAGGAATATTTGGTCCAAATTACAATGAATAAATACAATAGATTTTGTACAATCATCAAATAAGTAAATGAATTTTAAATTAATATACATTGTACTAATAACTGAATGATATACGTACGTACTGTATAACTCACAGTTTTGCATCATGCGAAATAGTGTTCGATAGCGTACAATGTATTGGGGTCGCAGCTACGTGAGCTACCATATATATTTATATTTCCAGTAGTTTCATGATTTTATTGATAAAAAAACGTATTTCTTAGCCTAAGAATAATAAAACAGTAAAAAATATTAAAAAACATAAATACTAACAGTATTGCAACATATAAAATACGATACCGCTATCAGCATTTCGGACAAAGGCTCATTCAGTCTAACTCACGTGTGCGCCGTTCACGTTGTGCTTATTAAACGTTTTGCTTGTGTTCGATAGCGTAGAATGTATTGGGGTCGCAGCTACGTGAGTTAGCATATATATTTATATTTCCAGTAGATTCATGATTTTATTGATAAAAAAACGTATTTCTTAGCCTAAGAATAATAAAACAGTAAAAAATAGTAAAAAAACATAAATACTAACAGTATTGCAACATGTAAAACACGATACCGCTGTCAGCGTTTCGGACAAAGGCTTCCACCATCTTCCATTGTCTCGCCTCACTCCTGTGCACCGTTCACGTTGTGCTTATTATTATTAATATGTTTTGCTTGTGTTTTTTTACTCGCATATTTTAACCATTGCAATGCCTCCAAACCATCCTTCATCTTCTAAGGCTTCTTGTAGTGAGCCTAAGCGGCAAAGGAAAATGTTAACCATAACATATAAGGTAAGTTTACCTATCACGTACATATAAATTTATGTTGCATGCTGTTATTTATAAAGTAAAGGGTGGTTTTTTAACAGTGCAGGGAGGGTTTATACAGTAAACGTAAAAATAATTGTAAAATACATATGTACATGAGTATGTCATATAAATTTATGCTTGCATGCTGTTATTTATGAAGTAAAGGGTGGTTTGTTAACAGTACAGGGAGGGTTTATACAGTTTATACGGTGTAAACGTAAAAATAAATCAAAATATCTATGTACATATAGGTTGATCCTACTCCGCGATTTTCCTGTTTTGCGCCGGGTCCCGGAAACGAACCCCCGCAATAAGGGGGGGAACACTATATATATATATATATATATATATATATATATATATATATATATATATATATATATATATATATATATATATATATATATATATATATATATATATATATATATACAGTGATCCCTCGCTATTTTGCGGTTCACCTATCGCGGATTCAGTGCATCAAGGATTTAAAATAAATAAATAAATAAATAAATAAATAAATAAATAAATAATAAATAAATAAAGATCATTGTGACACCAGGATGGGCCAAAAAATTATAAAAGAAGACAGCCTTTATCAGGCTGTAGAGAGAAACAGATGGAGAGTGTAATGACCTGTCAGATGTGAAGGGCTTATAAAAGATGTGTGATGAGTATCCAGCTCTCTGCTGGGGTTTAATATACCTCTGCATTACTTTCATGATGTCTATTCCAATAATTCCCCTTAGCTACTATTATTATTATTATTATTGGCGATAATAATTTTCCTTTGCTGATGATTGTGGAGATTATTATCATTATTATTATTATTATTATTATTAAGGGCTCATCATTGTTTGTACATCTATTGGTATATTTACTTTAATAACTGTGTACAGTGCCCCTCCATAGTTTGCTGGGACAAAGAGAGTGTGGGGGGTTTGGGTAGAATAGAATGTTGGAGAGAAAGAGAGAGAGAGAGAGATCTTTATTTAACTTTTGTTCATTCAACCAAAACTACATTATTTATTGTAAAAATAATGGTTTAATTACAAATTCGTAATAATGATAATAATAATAATAATAATAATGATAATAATAATCTCCACAATTATCATCAAATGAAAATTATAGTTGCCAATAATAATAAAAATAAGATCTAAGGAGAATTTTTGGAATAGACATCATGAAAGTAATGCTGAGGTATATTAAAACCCAGCAGAGAGCTGGATATTCATTACACATCTTTTATAATCCCTTCACATCTGACAGGTCATTACACTCTCCATCTCTGTTTCTCTTTACAGCCTGATAAAGGCTGTTTTATTTTATCATATTATGGCCCGTCCTGGTGTCATAATCATCTTTTAATTAAAAAAAAAAATATTTAGATGTTCCTACTTTGCGGAAATTTATCTATCATGGCCGGTTCCGGAACCAAACCCCAGGGATAAACGTGGGATTACTGTATATATATATATATATATATATATATATATATATATATATATATATATATATATATATATATATATATATATAATATATATATATATATATATATATATATAGTGTTCCTTCAATTATCGCGAAGGTTCACTTCCGGGACTGGGTGCGAGACAGGAAATTCGCGGAGTAGGATCAGCCTATATGTACATAGATATTTTTATTTATCTTTACGTTTACACCGTATAAACTGTATAAACCCTCCCTGTACTGTTAACAAACCACCCTTTACTTCATAAATAACAGCATGCAAGCATAAATTTATATGATAGACTCATGTACATAACTATTTTACAATTATTTTTACGTTTACTGTATAAACCCTCCCTGCACTGTTAAAAAACCACCCTTTACTATATATATAACAGCATGCAACGTAAATTTATATGTATGTGATAGGTAAACTTACCGTGAATGAGGTGGTAATGAGTTTGTAGACGCCAGAGGAAATTATTCCGCACCCAATAACAGCTTTACGGCTGTTATTCATTGAGGCCAAAATAGCGGCCGATATCCGTAAACCTTTTTCCTTCTTTCAACATATCTAATAGTTTCACCTTATCTGTTATGGTTAACATTTTCCTTTGCCACTTAGGCTCACTACAAGAAGCCTTAGAAGATGACGGATGCTTGGGAGGCATTGCAAAGGTTAAAATATGCGAGTAAAAAAATCACAAGCAAAACGTATTAATAAGCACAACGTGAACGGCGCACAGGTGAGTTAGACTGAACAAGTGAAGCCAGACAATGGAAGATGGTGCAAGCCTTTGTCCGAAACACTGATAGCGGTATCGTATGTTACATGTTGCAATACTGTTAGTATTTATGTTTTTTACTATTTTTTACTGTTTTATTATTCTTAGGCTAAGAAATACGTTTTTTTATCAATAAAATCATGAAACTACTTGATATTTTAATATATATGCTAGCTCACGTAGGTGCGACCCCAATACATTGTACGCTATCAGACACTATTTCACATGATGCAATACTGTGAGTTATATATCTAAATTTATGTTTTTTACTATTTAATACTGTGAGCTATGTATCTACATTTATGTTTTTTAATATTTTTTACTGTTTTATTACTCTTCGGCTAGGAAATACTTGTTTTATCAATAATACAATGAAAATTTTAATATTAACTAGGTCATGTAGGTGAGAGCCTTTGCATTTTCCGAAACGCTGATACCGGTATCGTATTTTACATGGTGCAATACTGTTAGTATTTATGTTTTTTACTATTTTTTACTGCTTAATTACTCTTAGGCTAAGAAATACGTTTTTTATCAATAAAATCATGAAAATACTGGAAATGTAAATATATATGCTACCTCACGTAGCTGCGACCCCAATACATTGTACGCTATCGGACACTATTTCACATGATGCAATACTGTGAGTTATACTGTATATCTAAATTTATGTTTTTTACTATTTTTTACTGTTTTACTATTTGTAGGCTGGGATATACATTTTTTTTTTATCAGTTAGATAATGAAATAAGTTTTTTTCAATAAAAAAATTAAAATACTGAAAATTTTTATTTTTTTAATATTTTAATATTTTTGCATATACCCCCCCAAAAAAAAAAATTGCCAAAAAAAATTTCGGTACAGTGAAATCGCGAGCCAAGAAACGCTATACAGCGAAGGATCACTTTTGTACATACTCTAGATTACAAAGAAATAGTAATAGAAAAAATTAAAGATGTGATTGAAACGGTAAATCTACTGATCAAACAGGCACTTCATAAAGAGAAATCAGTGATAATCTCAAGTATAGGTGAATCTCAGGAGTCTCAACGACAAAGGAGACGTGAACATAATAAAGCTAGGGTTTTAAACCTGATAAGGAAGCTTGGATTAGCATGAAGTCCAGAGAATATTGTAAACATTCAGTGAATTGGTAAATATGCTAAGGAGGCAAATGGAAGAGTAATGAAAGTAAATTTTGAGAGAGGGGACACATGTAAAGAATTACTGATGAGGGAAAAACCTAAAAAACTTTCAATAATTCAGAAAATTATTAAGTAGACCATATAAATCACAGAAAGAGATGGAAAAGTTTAAAAGCTGGTTCCAAGGAGATGAAAGATTAAATGAGGGGAGAAATGAAGATGATGAAAAAAATTTTTGCTTCAGGATTCAGAAATCAGAAGTAGCCTCATTCAGACTGCTGTACACAAACGCTGATGGGGTAATTGGTAAGGCAGTAGAACTACAAGATCAGATACATGATGGCAAGGCAGATAAAGTAGAAGTAACAGAGACTAAATTAAATGAAGATATAGACAGTGTCACAGTTTTCCCTGAGGGCTTCAAAATAATGAGGGTTGAAAGATCTGAGGGGACTGGTAGAAGAATACTATTTCTGATAAAGGAAATGTTTCAGATGGAAGAAGTAAACTTTCCTACAGAAAGTGAGTTCAAGGGATTTCTTTTTACTCGCATAAATACAGGTTCTGAAAGTATTATAATAGCTGTTGAATATAACCTACCAAAGAATCAACAAAGGTTAGAGGTTCATTAGAAAAGTACTGCAATAGTTGTACTCGAAGTTATGAACTTGGTTGTTAACATCACGTGAGAGAATATTTCAGATACAACTTATGGATGATTTCACTAATACAGAGATAGATATGACTAGCCTTAATAAGATAAGCGCAGCGAGGAAGATTCTTTTGGGCAAGATTTCTAGATTATGTACATGGAAATGTCCTGCACCAACATGTACTGGAACCAACAAGGGCCAGGGGTGGAGATGAGTCATCATGCTCTATTTAGTATTCACAGATAAGGTGTTGGATATTGGCAAAATTAAGAATGAGCCACCAAATGCAAAAAGTGACCAAAATGTGTTGTTGATGGCGTGTATCATCAGAGATGCTGCCGGAGAGTAGGGGATTGGTGATTGAAATGAATAGGAACTATCAGAAAGAAGACTACAACAAAATTAATTATTATTTTGCAGGTATTGACTGCAGGACCTTATTTAAACATTAAATCTATATTGGAGATATACAAAATCTTTAGTGAGAAGTATGAGAAGATAGTTAGTTGTTGCATACCATCCACTAAGCATTTTTAATGCCACAGAATAATGGTTAAATAACGAGTGTAAGAGAGCTAAGGAGAGGAGAGATAGATGCTGGAATAGGTATAAGAGGAGAAAGATTGCATAGGTTTGGAAGAGAAAATTTCAAAATCAAAGAACAAGTTTTAAAGTTAAAGAAGGGAGATGGAAGCATTACTGAGACAGATGAAGAGATCGACAAAGAATTGCAAAAGAAGTTTTTGTCAATATTTACAGTAGAAAGTACTACACCCCCTCAGATTGCAGAGATAAGAGATCATGGACCAGTATTAGAGAATATCATCTTTACAGCTAAAGAGGTATACATAGCACTGATGGAGCTAGATGTCCATAAAGTTACAGGACCTGATGACATATCACCTTAAGTAATTAAGAAGTGTGATAAACCATTATAGGTGCAGTTATGAATCATATTTGAAAAGTCGGTGGCATCAGGGAAATTCCAAGATACTGGAAACGTAGAAAAAAAATTTACCAAAAAAAATCGCGGTACAGTGAAATCGCGAGCCAAGAAACGCGATACAGCGAAGGATCACTTTTGTATATACACTAGATTACAAAGAAACAGTAATAGAAAAAATTAAAGATGTTGTGATTGAAAGGGTAAATCTACTGATCAAACAGGCACTTCATAAAGAGAAATCAGTGATAATCTCAGGCATAGGTGAATCTCAGGAGTCTCAATGACAAAGGAGACGTGAACATAATAAAGCTAGGGTTTTAAACCTGATAAGGAAGCTTGAATCAGTATGAGGTCCAGAGAATATTGTAAACATTCAGTGAATTGGTAAATATGCTAAGGAGGCAAATGGAAGAGTAATGAAAGTAAATTTTGAGAGAGGGGACACATGTAAAGAATTACTGATGAGGGAAAAAACCTAAAAAACTTTCAATAATTCAGAAAATTATTAAGTAGACCATATAAAACACACAAAGAGATGGAAAAGTTTAAAAGCTGGTTCCAAGGAGATGAAAGATTAAATGAGGGACGAAATGAAGATGATGAGAAAAATTTTTGCTTTAGGATTCAGAAATCAGAAGTAGCCTCATTCAGACTGCTGTACACAAATGCTGATGGGGTAATTGGTAAGGCAGTAGAACTACAAGATCAGATACATGAAGGCAAGGCAGATAAAGTAGAAATAACAGAGACTAAATTAAGTGAAGATATACACAGTGTCACAGTTTTCCCTGAGAGTTTCAAAATACTGAGGGTTGAAAGATCTGAGGGGACTGGTAGAGGAATACTATTTCTTAAAAAGGAAATGTTTCAGATGGAAGAAGTAAGCTTTCCTACAGAAAGTGAGTTCAAGGGATTTCTTTTTACTCGCATAAATACAGGTTCTGAAAGTATTATAATAGCTGTTGAATATAACCTACCAGAGAATCAACAAAGGTTAGAGGTTCATTAGTAAAGTACTGCAATAGTTGTACTCGACGTTAAGAACTCGGTTGTTAACATCACGTGAGAGAAAATTTCGGATACAACTTATGGAGGATTTTAGTAATACAGATATAGATATGACTAGCCTTAATAAGCGCAGAGAGGAAGATTCTTTTGGGCAAGATTTCTAGATTATGTACATGGAAATTTCCTGCACCAACATGTACTGGAACCAACAAGGGCCACGGGTGGAGATGAGTCATCATGCTCTATTTAGTATTCACAGATAAGGTGTTGGATATTGGCAAAATTGAGAATGAGCCACCAAATGCAAAAAGCGACCAGAATGTGTTGTTGATGGCGTGTATCATCAGAGATGCTTTTGCCTAAAGAGAGTCTCGGTGCATGGCGAAGCTGCCTCTGCAGATACAGATACAGCTGAAGACTATGTGAACAACAACTTCAAGAAAATTATCGAGGAAGGCGGTTGTGCTCCTGAGCAAGTGTTCAACATAGATGAAACTGGGTTATTTTGGAAGAGAATGCCGTCTCGCACTTTTCTTTTCAAGGAAGAAGCTAAAGCACCTGGATTTAAAGCGCACAAAGACCGCGTTACCCTCGTCATGTGCGGGAATGCTGCGGGATTTATGTTAATGCCAGGGCTTATCTACAAATCAAAGAACCCTAGGGCTTTGAAGAATAAAAACAAGAATCTGCTGCCAGTGTATTGGATGCATAACCCTAAGGCCTGGATCACGAAAAGCCTCACATCGGACTGGATTTACCAATGCTTTATCCCTCAGGACAGAGTTTATCTTGTGGAGAAGGGCCTTGAATTTAAAGTCCTTCTATTGATGGCTAATGCTGGTGGCCACGCAACTGATCTCCATTATGATGGTGTTCAGGTAGAGTTCCTGCCACCGAATACGACATCACTGATTCAGCCTATGGATCAAGGCGTTATTCGGGCGTTCATGGCCCTCTACACACGAAATGCCCTGGCAAACCTGGTTGACTCCATGGAGGCGGACAAAGAATTCGCACTGAAGGCATACTGGCATAACTACATGATTGCTACATGCCTTCAAAATATTCAGAATGCACTCAAAGAGATGAAGCCGGCCACAATCAATGCCAGCTGAAAGAAATTGTGGCCCGAAGTCATCTACGGCCACAAGGGATTCACTCCTGACGGAGTGCATATCTCAGCAGTTGAGAAAGCTGTGAAGTTGGCCGCATTGCTAGGAGGAGAGGGCTTTAAAGATATGACTCACGAAGACGTCAATGAACTGATCGACTGCCACTAGCAGCCACTGGCTGATAAAAGCTTGGAGGAAATGACAAAATCGGCGAGCGAAGAAGAGGAAGAACAAGAACAGCAAGCGCACGGTGAAGTCGAAGAATCTGGCCTTACACTCGAACAGCTCGCAGCCATATATAACATGGCCAAAGAACTCCAACAACTGTCGCAGGAGTGGGACGATGCTTTGGTTTGTTCTATGCACGTCTGCAATATTATCAACGATGCCATGACTCCTTACAAGACCATCTTTGCACAATAGAAGAAACATGCTGTGCAGTATGTAAATGTCATCATCACGTAATTCACGGTAAGCTTACCTATCACGTTCATATAGCTTTATGCTTACACGCTGTTATTTATGGTAAACTTAACTGTCAAATTCATATAAATTTACGCTTGCACGCTGTTATTAATAAAGTAAAGGGTGAGTTGTTAACAGTGCAGGGAGGGTTTATACAGTAAAGGTAAAAATAAATGTAAAATACCTGTAATAAGTATGGTGCTGCTACTTCGCGGATTTTCACCTATCATGGGTGGTCCCGGAACCGAACACCCGTGATAAACGAGGGATTACTGAAAGTATATATTTTATTCTATATATATATTCTATATAAATGAGCCATTTTTCCTCTTATATGGGGAGTGGCTGAGACAAGGCAAAAAACTTTGACTTTTTGGGAAGAGAGAATACGGAGGAGGAGATAAATAGTTCCCTGGCTCCTCCCTATTCAGTCGACTCCTACGACACGCAAAAGAACATGGAAGAAGTATTCTAGCATCCCCCCTTTAGGGAAATATACAGATGCTCTTCTACTTCAGAACAACCGATTTACGAACATTCACAGATACTATCAAAAAACCTACCCATTGTATTCCTTGAAGAAAACAAATCTCATGAAAAAAGACAAAAACCTGAAGTTTCACTTCCAGAGGACCAAGCATCATTTTCCAGAAAAGTGTCTTCAGCGAAGATTGTTCTGTACTTGCAATGCCTTTTTGCTTTTCCAAGATTTGAAAAATTACATTAAATAGTAGTGAAGAAATCCCTAAATATTTCATAAGTTTGAGGACATTTTTCTGGAAAAGTGTCTTCAGCTCATATTCAAAGGCAAAAGGTACTTCACTGTTGAAGATATTCAGGGAGGAGAGAGATATTAACTCCTTGGGAGAAGATTTCTCTATCATACTCTTCAATGGGGATATTAGAAATAAAAGGTTCTGGAAGCTTGCGCAATAACTGCAGTGCCCTCTAAGTACATCAACATATATACAGTACTGTATATATAAAATATCAACTTAACAACACATTAAAATTCATTTATACTTTATGTTTTATGTAGTAGTTAAGTGTCTTTAGCCTTTGTACTGTACAGTACAGCACATGTATGTACTGTACAGTAATTTTTACCCTAAACATAACTTACATACAATTCTGCTTACACACAAACTTCTGAAACCTAACTCGTTCATATATATTTCGTGCATCATTAAATACTCTTTCAATATGCTTGGCTGACTAGAATTTCCATGCACACAATTCAACTGGTGCATGAAAGCAAGAGATCACCATTACCCTAAATTATTACAAGCTGTAACCCTGAATGAGACATACCTTAGATATCTGCTCGCAAAAATCCATGACCATGGTTCCTTTAGGATCATGTTTTCTTTCATCCTTGTGAAATTCTAATAAATACGTTCCATCCACTTCTTGTCTGCGAGATAGAAAAATTAACCACACAATCAAGAATAATTCTCTATCTCTCCTTTAAAAAGAAAGAATATAACTACAGTCTTTCAAAAAGATAAGAAAAAAGTTCATTTGTAACCAACTTTGTATAGCAAATGCAAATGCTATTCTTCAAGTGTAACTTTCAGCACTCCTTTCAATAGACTATGACACGCCAAGAACAAACCTGAGACAAGCAAATCTCCTTTTGAATGTTTTTGATGAGAAGTTACCAAATATTTTCTCATTTCCACTCTCTGGTCCTTTCAAAAGATATCCCTTCTTCAGTATATTTTCTCCATTAGTAAGTAAAGCCTGCACATTCAAAACAAAAATTAATAATCCAGTAAATATTTTTTTTACAATATATGACCATTTCCCACTGCTATGAAAGAGTTCAGTAATATTTTCATAAAAGTGAATTGCAATCTCTTTATCAATTCCCACCAATAAAAGAACTACAGCCGTAATATTCTTTGTTTGTTGTTAAAAAAATGCAGAACAAACAATGTTCAGTAAGAGTCTATTTCCCTAAATTCAACCGTCAAATAATGATATATACTTACCAAATCTCCTTGTTCAATATCTGTATCAATTTCATACACTTGTTCTTTCAAGTCATCTACACGAGGAAGCCTGGAAGTAATAGAAATGACTTACAATTACTACAGATTTTTTTTGGTAAATAAGGAAAATTTGCTGGTAAACAGTTCCTCAATAATCTGTTTTACCACTCACATTTTTTAACCTATACTTGAATGATCTATTCACTCCACACTCACCTCCTAAGCAGATAACTTAACATTATTAAAACAGCAGATCTCATTCAGCTCTACCTCAACACAGCACATATGTGGTTCACCAAAGACTTAAGTTAACCCCAGCCAAATTCCCAGTTAATCTCCTCATAAATTGCACAGCAGATCATTATCACATTCCACATCCATCACCTTAAAAAAAATACACGCACACAAATAGTCGGGGGGGGGTGGAAGAGGATCCCCAGGGTAGTGAGAGGGGGAGTAGCTTTGAAGAAACTGAAACACAATTTCAGGGAACTCCTGACATTTGTAAACGATTTGGATGATAACTTTCAGAACAAGAGAAATGAAAGAAAATTTTGAAAGAATATAAAAGAATTAAATAAGAATAACAAGACTCAAAGGGAAAAGAGAGAGGAACATGCAACAACAAATAAGGAGGTGGAAAGAAAGACTTGGATGAATTGCTAAAGGTGGAAAAGAAAGAATTGGAAGCTGGAATTTCTAATCAAGAGGATAAAAAACAAAAAGTTGGGTGTTAGCCTAAGTGAATTCATATGCTAGTACACTGCTATCTTAGGAGAGAGATGAGTTAGCAGTTTCGAATATTTAAGCAAGGAAAAAATGAACAGTTTAGAAGAGATTTTCACGAGCTGAATACAGAGCATAAGAGTATTAACAAGATCGTTTGCAAATGCAATGAAAAGATATGTGGCAGTATAAGAGGTAGTGAGGGAGTTAAGACTGGAAAACAGTGTTCCTTCAATTATCGCAAAGGTTCGGTTCCGGGACCCGGCGCGAGACAGGAAAATCACGGAGTAGGATCAGCCTATATGTACATAGATATTTTAATATATTTCTACGTTTACACCGTATAAATTGTATAAACCCTCCCTGTACTGTTAACAAACCACCCTTTACTTCATAAATAACAGCATGCAAGCGTAAATTTATATGACATACTCATGTACATAACTATTTTGCATTTAGTTTTACGTTTACTGTATAAACCCTCCCTGCACATTTAAAAAACCACCCTTTACTTTATAAATAACAGCATGCAAGTTAAATTTATATGTACGTGATAGGTAAACTTACCGTAAATGAGGTGGTAATGAGTTTGTAGACGCCAGAGGAAATTATTCCGCACCCAATAACAGCTTTACGGCTGTTATTCATTGAGGCCATAATAGCGGCCGACATCCGTAAACCATTTTCCTTCTTTCAACATATCTATGAGTTTCACCTTATCTGTTATGGTTAACATTTTCCTTTGCTGCTTAGGCTCACTACAAGAAGCCTTAGAAGATGAAGGATGCTTGGGAGGCATTGAAAAGGTTAAAATATGCGAGTAAAATAAATCACAAGCAAAACGTATTAATAAGCACAACGTGAACGCCGCACACGTAAGTTAGACTGAACGAGTGAGGCTAGACAATGGAAGATGGTGCAAGCCTTTGTCCGAAACGCTGATAGCGGTATCGTATTTTACATGTTGCAATACTGTTAGTATTTATGTCTTTTACTATTTTTTACTATTTTATTATTCTTAGGCTAAGAAAAAAGTTTTTTTTATCAATAAAATCATGAAACTACTTGATATTTTAATATATATGCTAGCTCACATAGGTGTGACCTCAATACATAGTACGCTATCGGACACTATTTCACATGATGCAATACTGTGAGTTATATATCTAAATTTATGTTTTTTACTATTTAATACTGTGAGTTATGTATCTAAATTTATGTTTTTTACTATTTTTTACTGTTTTATTACTCTTAGGCTAGGAAATACTTGTTTTATCAATAAAATAATGAAAATTTTAATATTCAGTAGGTCACGTAGGTGAGAGCCTTTGCGTTTTCCGAAACGCTGATACCGGTATCGTATTTTACATGTTGCAATACTGTTAATATTTATGTTTTTGACTATTTTTTACTGTTTTATTATTCTTAGGCTAAGAAATACGTTTTTTATCAATAAAATCATGAAACTACTGGAAATATAAATACATAAGCTAGCTCACGTAGCTGCGACCCCAATACATTGTACGCTATCGGACACTATTTCACATGATGCAATACTATGAGTATAACTGAATATCTAAATTTATGTTTTTTACTATTTTTTACTGTTTTATTATTCGTAGGCTGGGAAATAATTTTTTTTTTATCAATTAAATATGTTTTTTCAATAAAAATTGCAAATACTGGAAATTTTTATTTTTTTAATATTTTAATATTTTAGCATATACCAAAAAAAAAATTTTTTTTTAAATTTGCCAAAAATAAAATCGCGCTACAGTGAAATCGCGCGCCAAGAAATACGATACAGTGAAGGATCACTTTTGTATATACACTAGATTACAAAGAAACAGTAATAGAAAAAATTAAAGATGTTGTGATTGAAAGGGTAAATCTACTGATCAAACAGGCACTTCATAAAGAGAAATCAGTGATAATCTCAGGCATAGGAGAATCTCAGGGGTCTCAATGACAAAGGAGACGTGAACATAATAAAGCTAGGGTTTTAAACCTGATAAGGAAGCTTGGATTAGTATGAGGTCCAGAGAATATTGTAAACATTCAGTGAATTGGTACATATGCTAAGGAGGGAAATGGAAGAGTAATGAAAGTAAATTTTGAGAGAGGGGACACATGTAAAGAATTACTAATGAGGGAAAACCCTAATAAACTTTCAATAATTCAGAAAATTATTAAGTAGACCATATAAAACACAGAAAGAGATGGAAAAGTTTAAAAGCTGGTTCCAAGGAGATGAAAGATTAAATGAGGGAAGAAATGAAGATGATGAGAAAAATTTTTGCTTCAGGATTCAGAAATCAGAAGTAGCCTCATTCAGACTGCTGTACACAAATGCTGATAGGGTAATTGGTAAGGCAGTAGAATTACAAGATCAGATACATGATGGCAAGGCAGATAAGGTAGAAGTAACATAGAGACTAAATTAAGTGAAGATATAGACAGTGTCACAGTTTTCCCTGAGGGTTTCAAAATAATGTGGGTTGAAAGATCTGAGGGGACTGGTAGAGGAATACTATTTCTTATAAAGGAAATGTTTCAGATGGAAGAAGTAAACTTTCCTACAGAAAGTGAGTTCAAGGGATTTCTTTTTACTCGCATAAATACAGGTTCTGAAAGTATTATAATAGCTGTTGACTATAACCTACCAGAGAATCAACAAAGGTTAGAGGTTCATTAGGAAAGTACTGCAATAGTTGTACTCGAAGTTATGAACTCGGTTGTTAACATCACGGTTGTTAACATCACGTGAGAAAATTTCGGATACAACTTATGGAGGATTTCAGTAATACAGAGATAGATATGACTAGCCTTAATAAGCGCAGTGAGGAAGATTCTTTTGGGCAAGATTTCTAGTTTATGTGTTGTTGATGGCGTGTATCATCAGAGATAATGCCGGAGAGTAGGGGATCGGTGATTGAAATGAATAGGAACTATCAGAAAGAAGACTACAACAAAATTAATTATCATTTTGCAGGTATTGACTGCAGGACCTTAAACATCAAATCTATACTAGAGATATACAAAATCTTTAGTGAGGAGTATGAGAAGATAGTTAGTTATTGCATACCATCCACTAAGCATTTTTAATGCCACAGAATAATGGTTAAATAACGAGTGTAAGAGAGCTAAGGAGAGGAGAGATAGATGCTGGAATAGGTATAAGAGGAGAAAGAGTGCATAGGTTTGTAAGAGGAAATTTCAAAGTCAAAGAACAAGTTTTAAAGTTAAAGAAGGGAGTTGGAAGCATTACTGAGACAGATGAAGAGATCGACAAAGAATTGTAAAAGAAGTTTTAGTCAATATTTACAGTAGAAAGTACTACACCCCCTCAGACTGCAGAGATAAGAGATCAAGGACCAGTATTAGAGAATATCATCTTTACAGCTACAGAGGTATACTTAGCACTGATGGAGCTAGATGCCCATAAAGTTACAGGGCCTGATGACATATCACCTTAAGTAATTAAGAAGTGTGATAAACCATTATAGGTGCAGTTATGAATCATATTTGAAAAGTCGGTGGCATCAGGGAAATTCCAAGAAACTGGAAACGTAAAATAATAATTTGCCAAAAAAAATTGCGGTATAGTGATATCGCGAGCCAAGAAACGCGATACAGTGAAGGATCACTTTTGTATATACACTAGATTACAAAGAAACAGTAATAGAAAAAATTAAAGATGTTGTGATTGAAAGGGTAAATCTACTGATCAAACAGGCACTTCATAAAGAGAAATCAGTGATAATCTCAGGCATAGGTGAATCTCAGGAGTCTCAATGACAAAGGAGACATGAACATAATAAAGCTAGGGTTTTAAACCTGATAAGGAAGCTTGGATTAGTATGAGGTCCAGAGAATATTGTAAACATTCAGTGAATTGGTACATATGCTAAGGAGGGAAATGGAAGAGTAATGAAAGTAAATTTTGAGAGAGGGGACACATGTAAAGAATTACTGATGAGGGAAAAACCTAATAAACTTTCAATAATTCAGAAAATTATTAAGTAGACCATATAAAACACAGAAAGAGATGGAAAAGTTTAAAAGCTGGTTCCAAGGAGATGAAAGATTAAATGAGGGAAGAAATGAAGACGATGAGAAAAATTTTGCTTCAGGATTCAGAAATCAGAAGTAGCCTCATTCAGACTGCTGTACACAAATGCTGATGGGGTAATTGGCAAGGCAGTAGAAGTACAAGATCAGATACATGATGGCAAGGCAGATAAAGTAGAAGTAACAGAGACTATATTAAGTGAAGATATAGACAGTGTAACAGTTTTCCCTGAGGGTTTCAAAATAATGAGGGTTGAAAGATCTGAGGGGACTGGTAGAGGAATACTATTTCTTATAAAGGAAATGTTGACTATAACCTACCAGAGAATCAACAAAGGTTAGAGGTTCATTAGGAAAGTACTGCAATAGTTGTACTCGAAGTTATGAACTCGGTTGTTAACATCACGTGAGAGAAAATTTCAGATACAACTTATGGAGGATTTCAGTAATACAGAGATAGATATGACTAGCCTTAATAAGCGCAATGAGGAAGATTCTTTTGGGCAAGATTTCTAGATTATGTACATGGAAATTTCCTGCACCAACATGTACTGGAACCTACAAGGGCCAGGGGTGGAGATGAGTCATCATGCTCTATTTAGTATTCACAGATAATGTGTTGGATATTGGCAAAATTGAGAATGAGCCACCAAATGCAAAAAGTGACCAGAATGTGTTGTTGATGGCGTGTATCATCAGAGATGTTGCCGGAGAGTAGGGGATCGGTGATTGAAATGAATAGGAACTATCAGAAAGAAGACTACAACAAAATTAATTATCATTTTGCAGGTACTGACTGCAGGACCTTATTTAAACATCAAATCTGTACTAGAGATATACGAAATCTTTAGTGAGGAGTATGAGAAGATAGTTAGTTTTTGCATACCATCCATCCACTAAGCATTTTTAATGCCACAGAATAATGGTTAAATAACGAGTGTAAGAGAGCTAAGGAGAGGAGAGATAGATGCTGGAATAGGTATAAGAGGAGAAAAAGTGCATAGGTTTGTAAGAGGAAATTTCAAAGTCAAAGAACAAGTTTTAAAGTTAAAGAAGGGAGTTGGAAGCATTACTGAGACAGATGAAGAGATCGACAAAGAATTGCAAAAGAAGTATTAGTCAATATTTACAGTAGAAAGTACTACACCACCTCAGACTGCAGAGATAAGAGATCATGGACCAGTATTAGAGAATATCATCTTTACAGCTACAGAGGTATACATAGCACTGATGCAGCTAGATGCCCATAAAGTTACAGGGCCTGATGACATATCACCTTAAGTAATTAAGAAGTGTGATAAACCATTATAGGTGCAGTTATGAATCATATTTGAAAAGTCGGTGGCATCAGGGAAATTCCAAGATACTGGAAACGTAAAATAAAAATTTCCCAAAAAAATCACGGTATAGTGATATCGCGAGCCAAGAAACGCGATACAGCGAAGGATCACTTTTGTATATACACTAGATTACAAAGAAACAGTAATAGAAAAAATTAAAGATGTTGTGATTGAAAGGGTAAATCTACTGATCAAACAGGCACTTCATAAAGAGAAATCAGTGATAATCTCAGGCATACGTGAATCTCAGGAGTCTAAATGACAAAGGAGACGTGAACATAATAAAGCTAGGGTTTTAAACCTGATAAGGAAGCTTGGATTAGTATGAGGTCCAGAGAATATTGTAAACATTCAGTGAATTGGTACATATGCTAAGGAGGGAAATGGAAGAGTAATGAAAGTAAATTTTGAGAGAGGGGACACATGTAAAGAATTACTGATGAGGGAAAACCTAATAAACTTTTAATAATTCAGAAAATTATTAAGTAGACCATATAAAACACACAAAGAGATGGAAAAGTTTAAAAGCTGGTTCCAAGGAGATGAAAGATTAAATGAGGGAAGAAATGAAGATGATGAGAAAAATTTTTGCTTCAGGATTCAGAGATCAGAAGTAGCCTCATTCAGACTGCTGTACACAAATGCTGATGGGGTAAATGGTAAGGCAGTAGAATTACAAGATCAGATACATGATGGCAAGGCAGATAAAGTAGAAGTAACAGAGACTAAATTAAGCGAAGATATAGACGGCGTCACAGTTTTCCCTGAGGGTTTCAAAATAATGAGGGTTGAAAGATCTGAGGGGACTGGTAGAGGAATACTATTTCTTATAAAGGAAATGTTTCAGATGGAAGAAGTAAACTTTCCTACAGAAAATGAGTTCAAGGGATTTCTTTTTACTCGCATAAATACAGGTTCTGAAAGTATTATAATAGCTGCTGAATATAACCTACCAGAGAATCAACAAAGGTTAGAGGTTCATTAGGAAAGTACTGCAATAGTTGTACTCGAAGTTATGAACTCGGTTGTTAACATCACGGTTGTTAACATCACGTGAGAGAAAATTTCGGATACAACTTATGGAGGATTTCACTAATACAGAGATAGATATGACTAGCCTTAATAAGCGCAGTGAGGAAGATTCTTTTGGGCAAGATTTCTAGATTATGTACATGGAAATTTCCTGCAACAACATGTACTGGAACCAACAAGGGCCAGGGGTGGAGATGAGTCATCATGCTCTATTTAGTATTCACAGATAAGGTGTTGGATATTGGCAAAATTGAGAATGAGCCACCAAATGCAAAAAGTGACCAGAATGTGTTGTTGATGGCGTGTATCATCAGAGATGCTGCCGGAGAGTAGGGGATCGGTGATTGAAATGAATAGGAACTATCAGAAAGAAGACTACAACAAAATTAATTATCATTTTGCAGGTATTGACTGCAGGACCTTATTTAAACATCAAATCTATACTAGAGATATACAAAATCTTTAGTGAGGAGTATGAGAAGATAGTTAGTTGTTGCATACCATCCACTAAGCATTTTTAATGCCACAGAATAATGGTTAAATAACGAGTGTAAGAAAGCTAAAGAGAGGAGAGATAGATGCTGGAATAGGTATAAGAGGAGAAAGAGTGCATAGGTTTGTAAGAGGAAATTTCAAAGTCAAAGAACAAGTTTTAAAGTTAAAGAGGGGAGATGGAAGCATTACTGAGACAGATGAAGAGATCGACAAAGAATTGCAAAAGAAGTTTTAGTCAATATATACAGTAGAAAGTACTACACCCCCTCAGACTGCAGAGATAAGAGATCATGGACCAGTATTATAGAATATCATCTTTACAGCTACAGAGGTATGCATAGCACTGATGGAGATAGATGCCCATAAAGTTACAGGGCCTGATGACATATCACCTTAAGTAATTAAGAAGTGTGATAAACCATTATAGGTGCAGTTATGAATCATATTTGAAAAGTCGGTGGCATCAGGGAAATTCCAAGATACTGGAAACGTGAATACGTGGCACCTATTTTCAAAAGGGAGGAAGCGACACATTTCTAAACAATATGTATATTTCCTTGACCAGCAAAGTTTGAAAAGTTAGTGAGACACTACTAAGAAATCACATCTCACTTCACTTGGAGTCCTTCAACTTTTTGTGAGAGAGACATGACTTCAGCAAAGACATATCTAGAGTAACAAATTTACTAGAATTTTACAATGAGGTGAAGCCTGATCTTACAATAAAGAGAGGGCTGGGTGGACAGCATATTCTTTGATTTTCAGAAGGAATTTGATACAGTCCTACATGGAGAATTATTACGAAGTTGTAAGTAATGGCAAGAATAGGTGGATATGTCTTGGAATGAATAAAAACTTACGTAGTAGGAAGGGAACAGAGGGTTAAAGGCAGACAGAGTCTGACTGGAGAACATTAGGAGCGGGGTTTAACAGGGATCAGATCTAGAGCCAATTTCGTTCCGTGTATATGCAAATAACCTACCAGAGTCTGTTAATGCATTCTGGATATATTTGCAGATCATGCAAAGATTGTGAAGGAAACAAAAGATGAGAAAAATGGTAGAGAACTTCAGGAACACCTAAGTAGTCTGTATGGGTGATTAGAAAAATGGCTAATAATATTCAATACCTCAATATGTAAGGTATGACAATGGGAAGCATACAAGAAGGTCCAATCTTGGGTACTCAATAGCAGGTGCAGAACTTCAAGAGACAGAGGATGAGAGAGATATAGGAATAAACATGTTGTAAAATTTCTCTGGAAATGCATATAAATGGTATAGTACAGGCTACATATGCTTTCTAAAAAATGTAAGGGTAGCCTTCAGACACATGGACATGGAAATAATCAGAAATATTTGTAACTAATGAGAGGCCAAAACTTGAATATGCAGCATCCTATTAGAATTCGCACTTGAAAAATCATATAAATAAACTAGAAAACATTCAAGACATGGTACTATAATGGTGACAGAGATAGGCGAGCTCAGTTAAGAGTAGAGGCTGAGGGAGTTAGACTTATCAGCACTTGAAGCTAGAAGGAAGAGGGGGGATATGGCAACTTTCTAAATTCATTCATGATATAGACTGAGTGGTCAAGGAGGATTTTTTGATATGGGTGGCTCTAGAACTAGAGGTCATAGTTTGAAGCTTCGTAAGAAAACTTCTTTGCAGGATGTAAGGAAGTACTTTTTTAGTGTAAGAATAGGTAATAATCAAAATAAACTGAGCAAGTAAGTAGTTATTGTTAACTGCGCTCATAGTTGTAAGGGCAAATATGATAAGTATCACTGAAATAAAAATGAAACCAATCAGGAGACAGGAACTTATGATCATAGGGCTCTTTTCCATGAGCACTCTTAGAAAATTACAAACACACACTTATAATCCTTGGTATAACATATAATACATAAATGATCTATAGACACATCACAAACATCAAAAACAAACTGACACCAAAAGAAAGAAAAGAGAGAGAGAGAGAGAGAGAGAGAGAGAGAGAGAGAGAGAGAGAGAGAGAGAGAGAGAGAGAGAGAGAGAAGAGAGAGAGAGAGAGAGAGGAGAGAGAGAGAGAGGAGAGAGAGAGAGAGAGATTTATTTTATTTTATTAATTTATTGCGCCAAGGCATCAGACATTACATGAGTTCATACAAATAATGCTTCAAATGGATACAAAACCAAGAGTTGAACATGATTTACAGGGAGGTGTACATATTGATAAAACATTGCTGCATACTAACACACAACTCACAGTATGGCAGCACAGAGTACATTATATGCAAAAGTAAAGCTCAGAGAAACGCAGAATGCACAAACAGAATTATACAGCAACATACAGAAAATATATGTATAATTCAATATAATTAATGGCCACCAAAGTGAGGATAACGAGCAAGAATAACATCAAGGTTGTCATCATTAAGTAAAAATGAGCAGATCTGTATTAAGTTCTGACCTCGTGGTAAAACATCTCTCACTGTGGGGCACTGAAGACAATAGTGGTCAAGAGTGTTAGCATTAGGAAGAGAGAGAGAGAGAGAGAGAGAGAGAGAGAGAGAGAGAGAGAGAGAGAGAGAGAGACGAGGAGAGAGAGAGAGAGAGAGAGAGAGAGAGAGAGAGAGAGAGAGAGAGAGAGAGAGAGAGAGAGAGAGAGAGAGAGAGAGAGAGAGAGAGAGAGAGAGAGAGAGAGAGAGAGAGCAGATTATCTATTTATTTTATTAATTTATTGCGCCAAGGCGTCAGACATTACATGAGTTCATACAAATAATGCTTCAAATGGATACAAAACCAAGAGTTGAACATAGTTTACAGGGAGGTGTACATATTGATAAAACATTGCTGCATACTAACACACAACTCACAGTATGGCAGCACAGAGTACATTATATGCAAAAGTAAAGCTCAGAGAAATGCAGAATGCACAAACAGAATTATACAGCAACATACAGAAAATATATGTATAATTCAATATAATTAATGGCCACCAAAGTGAGGATAACGAGCAAGAATAACATCAAGGTTGTCATCATTAAGTAAAAATGAGCAGATCTGTATTAAGTTCTGACCTCGTGGTAAAACATCTCTCACTGTGGGGCACTGAAGACAATAGTGGTCAAGAGTGTTAGCATTAGGACGGTCGCATAGTTTACAGGAGGTGTACTGTGGCATATCTAGAGTCTGGAAGACCTGCCATAAAGGCCGATACCCCATTCTGAGCCGAGCACTAACTACATTGTTTTTCCGCACCATTAACCCGCGTCTGCGATACTTGTAGCGACTGTGAAGAAAGTGATCATGGTGCTGTATGGACACACTGTTGGCCCTCTCTGTGTCCCTGCGCTGGACCGTCATGGCAAACCCAGCTGAGTAGATGATGTTACGTAGGCATCGGAGGGAGGGCTCAGCGTCCACAGCATGCCCATCCATCATACAGGCCGCCTTGGCAAGACAATCCGCTGTGTCGTTGCCAGTCAGCCCAATGTGAGATGGCATCCATACAAACGACACAACAAGAGAAGCATCCCGAGCGGCCACGAGGCAACATAGTATATCTCCCACAGCACGACCACAGATAGGTCTTGGCGAGGATAGGGCTTGTAGGGCAGATTGGGAGTCACAAATTATTACCCCATTCACTCGTCGTCGAACAAGGAGAGTCACGGCATCCAAGATGGCATTCAGTTCACAGTAGGTGGAGCTCGACGAGGTGGGTAGTCTACGGCCAATCCATGAATCAGCCGGCACAGGCGGCTCCATGGTGGGGGAAAACACAGCACATGCCGCCCTCCCATCTGCTTGCACAGAACCATCAACATAGACGTGGTGCGCTGCAGGGACAGACGTGGATACATCAGCGATAGTCTCCAGAGCTAACTGTCTCTGCAAGGGGGGATAGACATCCTTCGAGGTCGGTGTATATGTGACAGCGGGGAGGGGGACACGCCAGGGT
>JAXCGZ010022994.1:0-12500 GCA_037179515.1 Halocaridina rubra
TAAAAAAAAATATTTATGTGAGCAAAACTTCTTCTCATTCTTTAAACATGTCAAACGGCATAGTTTTCTTCTAAAACGTTCATGAAGAATAAAAATAATAAAAAAAAAATCGATAAAAAAATATTACATATCTTTCAGGAAATGGTTATATTGAAGTATATAACTGGGCGCGCGTCATATCTGGAGGATATTCCAACATCACCGGAAAAGCGCACTTAATTGCTCCAGGAGTTCTCTTAGTGGAATTTGAAGGCTGTGAGTAAATCCATGTATCATCGGATACAAGTCATGTTTATAAATAACTGAACTGTTACATTACCGTCTGGAGTGATAAGAATGACGTATTAAAAGGAGAAAATTTATACCGTCTTCAAAAGAGGTTAATTTCGTGATTTTAGCTAGTCAGCTGTCAAAGTTACACTACTTTGAAATGGCGGGCCAGTGATATTGAAGAAATGAGCTATTGCTTAAAAAAATCTTAATTCCGTTTTCAGAGATCCTTCCTTACCAAATCATACTAATAGTTTGGTATATCTTAGTGAAACACTGTATATGCTGCTGAGACACTGTAATTAGCATTTTCCCCTTTCCAATATTCTACTATAAAACTCTTTTTCTGTGACACAATAGAAATGCAATAAATAGGGTCTTTCTGAAAATACAGTGTCAGATTGAAAATTATTGATCAGTGGAAATTAATCTTTACTGAAACACCTCTCTTTAACAAATTAATAATATATATTGTCAGTTTTGTTAATTATGGCATGAAATATATATATATATATATATATATATATATATATATATATATATATATATATATATATATATATATATATATATATATATATATATATATATATATATATATATATATATATATATATATATATAACACTGAACTGTTAACATACAGTCTAAAATGGTAGGAAAAGCCCATTAAATAAAACAATGAATATATATATATATATATATATATATATATATATATATATATATATATATATATATATATATATATATATATATATATATATATATATATATATATATATACATATATATATATATATATATATATATATATATATATATATATATATATATATATATATATATATATATAAGTACTCATTAATTTCGTGACCTAAACTGGTCACCTTCTCAAAGTATTTTGAGGTGACCAGCTTAGGTCACTATATTAATAAGTATTTTTTATATATATATTTTCGTTGTTTTGTTTAATGGGCTATTCCTACCATATATATATATATATATATATATATATATATATATATATATATATATATATATATATATATATATATATATATATATATATATATATATATATAATTTTCTTTTTCATAGATCCAGCTGGAGAATACCATGTACTAGATACAGACTACGAGCAGTTCTCATGTGTCTACAACTGTGTACAACAAGGAGAAGTCCGAGTAAGTATCTTAATAAATCAAGTTGATGTGTGTGTAATACGATACGAAATACCCAGCATGCTAACAATATTTGGTTCTAAAATTATGAAATTTAAAAAAAGTACTTGAAAAATATATTCATGAGAAATTTGTACAAAGTACTATGGTTAGTAAGTTGTCCATGGCACCAACCGCTCGTTGAAATACTACGACTGAAGGCATTTCGGAATTAACTAGAGCTTGCCATATTAGCTCTAGGTTGAGTCTTCCTTTAGGCACGGTTATTTCCCTATGCCTATATCTACACCGAATATTCTGGCGTATTCGATACACACGTATTATCACCCCAATACATTTAACAAGTCACAACACTCCCCATCTCTGTGTTTCTTTACTCTCATTTTTCATTTCAACTATAATTATGGAAGGTCCACAGCTTATGGCCCCAATGATCTTGTTGACTCTTCTATTGGCGTGAGATAGACACACTTGGTGGTAGTAATGATTCTCCCCTTAACCTTGCACCTCCCGATAGATCTGCTTCTCTTACACTTCACTGTTCTAACATCTGTGGTCTGAACTTCAATCTTTTGTCTCTGAAATAGCACTTGGGTACATTCCTACTTAACCTCCTCCTTCTTTCTTAAACCAAGCTGTCTAGCAATGCATTCCTTCTCCCATTTCAAATATATCACTATAACCTGTATTCTCGTTTCCGTTCCAAGGGTGGGGTCTGTGCCTACTGTAGTACTAACACTCCTATTGCGAGGCTCATAGGTTTTGAATCTCCGGACTTTGATGTTCTCTAGCTCAAGATCTATCTCTCCACTACCACTATATTTCTTTGCTTCTGATACTGTTCTCCTAACTCCATTGATTTTGTATCTTTCTTTGAATATCTGTCCTCTTGCCATGAGTCCTTGCAATCGTCTCTCCCACATGCTGAAGTTCTCTACACTAGAGACTTCAGTGTACACCACAGTGAGTGGCTTCATTCTTCTCACACTGAAGTGGAAGGAAGTGAGGCTTTTGCTTTCTCTGTTACTCATGATCTAGAGCAGATTATCAAACATCCTACTAGTATACTCAATCGCCACAACCATGCAGTCAATACTCTTGATCTGTTCATTACTTCTAATCCTTCACATGACTCATATTTTGTGCTTTCCCATCCTGATAAATCTAACCACTCTTTAATCTCAATCTCTTCCGTTTTCACTCCCTTCTATCAATACCTCCTACTCAGCATCGATTTTGGTAATTTGAGCATATCCACCGTGAAGATTTGTGTAACTCTCTCTTTGACTTCCCATGGGATGACTAATGCTTTTGGACCCGCAACCCTGATCATGTAACCTTAAAAGTTGAAGAGAAAATAACCTCGGGAATGGAGATTTTTCCATGGTTATTTAGGCTAGGTATCGTGCATTCTGGTCGTACCAAGCCTCTCCTGATTTAACTCACTCTGCTTTTATTACAGCTAGGAATCACTGCAATGCTCAGATTCGGAGGTCTAAAGCTTCCATTTTAACAGGGAGAGTTGATGACCTTGGCTCATCTCCAAGTGATAAATGCTTCTGGTCCTTAGCCAGATACCTCCCCAAAAGCTTCTGTTACTCAAGCTTTCCCCCTCTCATTCATCGTGATGGTTATATACCTTGTTCTTCCACTGACAAAGCCACTCTCTTTGGCTCTCATTTATCTGCCAATCCTTCCGTAAGCGATTCCAGCGCACCTATTCCTCGTACATTACCATTCTCTAACCGAGTGCCATCCCTTATTCTTTCTTCACGCAAATTTCATAAGGTTCTTTGTTCTCTAAAGATGAAATTGGCATCCAGACTCGATGGCATCCTTGTAGGGTTCCTTAAGGGCTACCATGGTTTACCGTATTTTTTGCATAATTGTCTCAACCAGAATCTATCCTTCGTCTTGGAAGCAGGTTCTAGATTAGGATGTCCCTAAGAAGGACTACCGATTTATTGCCCTAACCTTTGTTATCGCTAAAGTATTCGAAACTTTGCTCAATTCTCACTTCTTGGAACATCTTGAATCTATTCACCGATCACCAGTACGGCTTAAGCAAGGCAAGATCCACTGGTCACCTCCTGGCTTATCATAATCGTGTTTGATCATAATCTATAAAGAGCTATGGAGAATCCCTTTTCGTAACCCTTAATAACTCTAAGGCTTTTGACAGAGTGTGGCAAAAGGCTCTGTGTGCAAAAGTCCCTTCTTTTGAACTTACCCATTCTCTCTGTTCTCTCATTTCCAGTTTTCTTTCTGATCGTTTTATATTTATGGTTGTTGACGGTGCAACATCTAGCCCATTCCAAGTTACCAGCGGTGTTCCACAGGGCTCTGTTCTTTCACCTATTTGCTCCTTCTCTTCATCAACTATCTTCTCCAGTCCCCATCCTCCTCTCTTCTCCAAGCCCTTGCTGGCAATTATACTCTTCATTTTTCCTCTACCTTCTCTGCACAACCTTCATCTGCTATTCGTAATCAGTCTGGTGCCAATCTTTCCTCAATTCTCAACTTCGATTTAAAGAGAGTATCTGAGTGGGGAACCAAACATTTAGTTAAATTTAATGCCCCAAAACTGTTTCTGATTATCTCTTTATCTTCTTCTCCTGATATCTCTATTGTCATAGAAATTAACGAAATTTACCCTTTTAATTCTTTTAAAATGTCCGGAAACCAGACAGGCTCTAGCTTTTCATAATCCAGATTTCTAAATCTGAATCTATAAAATTGAGAGTTCTGTTCTATTTCCGTCATTACTTTTCCTCATTTCAGTTGCTTAAAATTTATAAAGGTCTTATCCGTCCCTGCTTAGAATACTGTTGCAAATCTAAGGTGCTTCTTCTTATACTTATCTTCTTGGCAGAGTTGAATCTAAAGCAATCAGACTCATTAATGACCCTTCTCTTACTTTTAATCTGAATTCTCTTTCTCTTCGCCATAAGGTATTATGCCTCTATCTTTTCTATAATTACTTCTTCCATCGCAGCTCTGATGAGTTGGTAATTTGCAGACCTCTCCCACTGCGCAACACTGGCCAACCGGCCTCGTCTCACAGGTACTGTGTAGAGATTTGTAGCTTGCGGATTGGTTGGTGCAACAACTGTTTCTTCCCAACCACCTCCATACTCTGGAAGTCTCTTCCTAATTCTTATAACCCATCTTCCTTCAAAAAGCGGATCTATTGTCTTCTCAGGGCTTAATCCTCATATATATATATATATATATATATATATATATATATATATATATATATATATATATATATATATATATATATATATATATATAGGTCCTCATAATTCGACTATTCTTTCAGCCTGTCCTTTTCCTATTGTGTATCATTCCCTTATTTCTGACTTGTCCTTAAGCTTCTATTTTTGCTTCGTCTTAACGTTTTCTTCGTGATGAGGGCAAATTTGTTGCCTTTCTTGGTGCCACACTCATAATAATAATAATAATAATAATAAAAAACAAATGCAAGAATCAGGGACTTATGAGAGGAGACAATACGTATCAGTAGTTTTAGATATATCACTGAAAACCCCATGGTATATGATCTCTACCAAACTTGGCGTTAAGAATACGCATGGAACCTTATCCTGCACCAAGCAAACCCAAAATCACTACTGGGAAAAACTTTGTAGATAAAGTAAACGTAACTTTTTTTTTAAGTATCTCATATGAAATAATTGAAATTTGTTGTGGAAGTGTAAGTACGTATGTATTTCATCCATAGGTTCAAGACGCCTGGATCCTGTCCAGGACAATGGTGATGCAAGAAAACACATTTAGCCACGCCATGCAAGTCTTCGTTGACAATGGCATTGATATTTCTATATTCGATGCCACGTATCAAGGTGACGACTGTCCATATCCATCATAAGATAACTTTCCCATTTACTTTGAGGAGCACAGAATGGTTATATATAAATATTTTGATACTCTTGTTTGTAATATTATCTTCGAAACATTAGGATTAGAATGTCATAAACAGGAGAAATTACAAATATGGCTGGCACTCAAATGTTTGATTCATGGATCCATTTGAAGGCGCTTCTAACAACAGTATAAGATATATAATGATATTAGATCTTATTCGTTTCTATCTTCATTTATTATTTAATTTTTGCTAATATATATATATATATATATATATATATATATATATATATATATATATATATATATATATATATATATATATATATATACACTCACATACATACATACATATATATATATATATATATATATATATATATATATATATATATATATACATATATATAAGTAAATATATATATATATATATATATATATATATATATATATATATATATATATATATATATATATATATATATATATAAATCAGTATGTATATATATATATATATATATATATATATATATATATATATATATATATATATATATATATATATATATATATGAATATATATATATATATATATATATATATATATATATATATATATATATATATATATATATATATATATATATATATATAATTACCTTCTTATCTATTTATATATTCATTATTCTTTATTTTATCGATAAGTGAGTCTAACTTTACCCAAGGTAAAAATATGTTTTATTATTTTTATTGAATACATAAATCATTTTCATATCCAGAGCAATAGGATACTGCTCGCTTGTTGGTCAACATTACAGAGTTAAATAGTTGCAACTATTGACAACCCATTCAGAGAATATTTTCTGTGTCATATCTCAATGGATATTTTTGACTAATAAATTCTCATAGTATGGTTTATGTAAGCTTGATATCTTTTATTTTCATCTGCAAGGGAATATCTTACAATAGAGAATATAGAGATGCCAAGCTTTACAGCAGGTAACGATGATTGAAGAGGTGTGATAAATCGGTTACTTTTTTTTTTTTTTTTTTTTTTTTAAGAATTGCAGGACTAGCAGTATTGTCTATATCGATGCCCAAACTCAAGAAAACGCAGACCTATTATTGATTTCACGCATTTAATGATATAAATTTTACAAAAGTTTTTTTTTTCTTTTACTTCAGAAAGTTTTCTTTTTGAAAAATTACAGTCTGAAGAATATATTACTTACAAAACTTCACATAGGCTAAACTGAAATGAATCTGAAGCAAAAACAAATATGAACTGCTTAAAGTGCAGAGAAAAATGAAAGCCTTGGATAGTTTATTTAGCAAAAATTAATATTTAGGGTAGTTGAAAGACATAAAAAAAAAATAAAAATTCAGGATACTTCAAAGTGAAAAAGATAAAATTTCACAGAACGTAATAAAAAAAAAATGGAAAATACTAGGCAGTCTAAAAAGAAAAATGAAAATTTTTGGATTGCTTAGTTAGAGATAGGACAATATATGTCTGATGGAATAAGAAAAAAAAAACAACCTCTTTATACTAGATGGAATTAATGGAATTCTAGATTATATTATTTTAAAAAGGGAAGCTTCTGTACAAAAAAATAAATATCCTACATTATTTTGATAACATAATGGAAATTCTGGCTAGCTTAAAGTGAAAACTGAAAATTCTGCACTACTTAAAAGAAAACGAATTCTGGATAGCTTCAAAAACAAAAAAGTAAAACTCTAGGTAGCTCAAAGATAATTTTTTTTTATTTCTTAATAGAGAATATTACTAGCAGAATTATTCATCTTGTAATAATTGTTGTAAAAATTCTAATAAACTAGTGTTTCATCACTTGTCACGGAGAATTAAATGTATAAAAGTGTAGTTTTTTCAGTCAGGAAATGAGAAAGTCTAAAATTAAATTCGTTTAATATATTGCAGTTACAGATGTCTATAAAGAGAGGGCATCAAATAAATCATAAAATTTTTGCAATGTTCGATAACTATGCGGAACTTAAATCACGTCATGAACATATGTAAAATTTCCAACTTACATGAAGCTACAAAACATATAATTGCAATAAGAAAATGATAGGATGAAGTAACTATATGCTATTGAATAATAAAAAGATATAGAATATAATATCATGACTTCAACAGAAGTTAATTTTTTTTTGTAAATTAGGTTTCATTTTTGTATTACCACATTGCAATTGAAGATTTTTACACTACCTTAAAACTGTAATATTTAGAATTTCCTATATGATCCGGTTTATCGTCTCAGACGATAAAGAATCATCCAAGATATGTACGAGAGGGCAGAGGCAAATGTTAAGAGCAGTGTGGGCTTGACGAAAAGTCTTTCAGTAAATGTTGGTCTGCATCAAGGGTCTGCTCTGAGCCCATATCTAATTGACCAGGTCATGGATGTAGTAACCGAGGGTATTAGAGATCAGTCACCATGGTGTATGTATTTTGCAGATGACATCGCACTGTGTAGCAACAGACGAGAGGTAGTGGAGAAGAAGCTTGAGGAATGGAGAAGAGTGATGGAGGATAGAGGACTGAGAATCAGCAGGAAGAAGACAGAGTACTTGAGGTTGAGAGATGATGAGGATGGGGAGGTCAATTTACAAGGGGAGGTGTTGAAAAGAGTTAAAAAGTTCAAGTATTTGGGATCAACAGTAGCAGAGGATGGTGATCTGAAGTCAGAAATAACCCACAGAACACAAGCAGGATGGAAGAACTGGAAGAGAGTGTCTGGGGTGCTGTGCGACAGGAGAATAAGGATAAAGTTGAGGGGTAAAGTGCATAAGACAGTTGTGAGACCTGCGATGATGTATGGAGCAGAGGTATGGGCAATAAAGAAGACACAAGAGAAAAACTGGATGTGGCAGAGATGAGGATGTTGAGATGGATGTGTGAAGTGACAAGAAGTGATAAGGTCTGAAACTAGGTATTTAGAGGTACGAAAGTAGACCAAGGTGGTATGGTCATGTCATTAGGAGGGATGAAGAGTATGTTTGGAGGAGGGTGATGGAAATGGATATACAGGGTAGGAGAGAGAGGGGGAGACCAAAGCGTAGGTGGACGGATTGCATCAGTAACGACCTGAGATCTAAAGGTTTGTTAGGTGATGAGGTATGGGACAGGAATATATGGAGAACACTGGTCAGAAACATCGACCCCACATAAAAGTGGGAAAAGATGTAGACGAAGAAGAAGAAGAAGAAGAAGAAGAAGAAGAAGAAGAAGAAGAAGAAGAAGAAGAAGAAGAAGAAGAAGAAGAAGAAGAAGAAGAAGAAGAAGAAGAAGAAGAAGAAGAAGAACTCCCTTAACTATAAGGGTTAGGACGGTGCCTTCTTGGGAAAGACTTTTGGATTTTGGTATGTGCGACCATTACCTTGAGCGAATTTCATTTTTAACCTTAAAACGAGGCGAGTCTCGAACCCTCGACCTGATGAATCACAGGTGAATGCATTACCAACTCGGGCACATCAGGCACTATATAGAAATCCGTACATAAGGAGCGAATATAGAGCACCGTCTTCACTAAACTGCATTATCCTCTGTTATCTTGGAAATAACCCTAATATTTCTGAATGCAGAATATCAGAACTTTAAAACTTAATCAGCAGATTCATTTGACTGAGTTTTCCTTATTCTATTTTCTTAAAAAATTTAAATTTCTTATTAAAGTTGGTTAATTTAATGAGCAATTCGTGTGGCAAAGCTATTTCATTTCTAAATATGGAAACATGATGTAAAGCACAAAAAGCAATCGATGGTGAAAGAGTCCAAGAAGAAATGAGAAAATGGGTAATTTTTACAGGGTGATACATAGCATTTTACTCTTCCGGAAGCGCAAAAAAAAAAAAAAAAAAAAAATCGAAGGAAAATGGAATGTTACAAAAGAGATCAATGGTCACCCAGGGAAGATTGGCAATCGATAGTTGTTTTGTCGGTACCGCTTGTAAGGAGGAATGAAGCCTTTTCACCTGATTCCAAAGCCCACGAAATCCGTTGTACTGCTAAGAACTTGCTTTTATGGTTTTTGTCTCAATGGAGAGGCAGTAAACTTCCTTCACCTATTTCCCAGCGACAAATTCTTTTATCTGGACCGTTTGGTGTCATAATTTTCAATCTGGCAGGAACTGGGCATTTTATGTTGAAGAAATTAAGGGCACCTAGTGATCCCAAGAACTGTTTTGTGCTCCCAGTTGCATCGGAATTTTTATGTGCTTCACTGTGACGCTCCTCTGGTGGGATAGTAAGGAAGAGGGACAGAGTTGGAAGGGAACTTGCTTAAAAAAAAAAAAAAAAAAATCACTCTTAGAGGAGTATGCAAACGTGTTGAAAACTGATGGAGTGTGTCTTCTTCTTATTAGTGCTCCACGTTTGCACCATAATGAGACGGCAAATCTCATTAAGGAGGCTGGGAATTATTTTTTCTCTCGAAATGAATGGCCTGGAAAATCACTGGACCTAAACCCCTCTAGACACATTGGAGAGAGCCTCACACAGTATAAGCTAAAAGGATCTCAGAACGTATCACTGACCGTTTATCAAAAGAAAAATATATGAGACATTTGCAAAATTGTTTTGGAGGATTTTGAAATTGACACTGATCTCTCCGAGTCGCTGCTTCAGTTATACCACTATTCTAAATATGGAGGGTCTTATAAATTATCAACTGCCTCAGTAACATTAATGCAACAAATTGTTCTGTATTGATATCCGTTGCTTTTATACTCCCAAGCAAAAGGTTATGTACCACCCTGTATTTTGTGCTTCCCAAAGCAGAGTATGTCACCAGAAAGCACCCTTTGGCCTATATGAATTACAACACAGCTCTACATAAATATAAAAGACTCAATGATTATGAAGGGAAAATTAAACCTCTGTGAATTTCTTTTCTAGTTGTAAAATGACGAGTGGACGATATGTGGAGGGGCAGCGTATACTGATACACCACTGACTTAGCTTACTTTTTATAGCTGATCAATAATCGATTTCCAGTGTTACGAATAAATTGGTTATTCCCAGGGAAACTCAATTGTCGCAGATTTATACATATTTCAAATGAATATCTGCTTACTTCAAATCATAAACTTCTATAAAATCAGTAACTTACGAAGGAGCAAAGTACACAATTTTAATAAGAAAATTATAAGATCAAATCAGTATATGTTGTTGATTTCGTAAAGTCAAAAAGATAGAAATTGTAATCGTATGACTTCAGCAGAATTTCAAATCCACTCTCATTTATGCCTATATTGCTGGGAACAGCATTCTGTGGACTGCAGATATATTAGAGCCATGATCAAGTAATTTCTACAGGATACATAACTGAGGAATCGTTTGCTTATAATATAAAATATTCATATGCTATTTAATACCCTCTATCTATATGTATTTATTTTATCTTGTGTTTTATTTTCATATTCCAGTAAAAGAATATGTATATTTGTATGTATTTATTATGCTTTCATTCAGTTTCGAGAAAGAGAATATGCACATTTGTATGTATTCCATTAGGCATTTTTATTCATATTCTAATTAAAGAATTCCGAAACAATCAATTGCTTGATTACTCCTTTACCATGATATATTCCGCCAACACTTAAAAAAAAAATTCAAATTGCTATCAACGGTACCCCAAGATTTTTCAAGTCTGAAAAAGGTTGGGAATCCCTGCTTTAAAGCAATGCGCAATAAACTTTGGACGCCTTTTCTACAAGCTCTAATCTCTACAACAAGAGATATAAATGTGTAATTGCTCACACGTGACAAAGCACAAATTGACCATTACATATAATATTTGCGTAACGTGTCTCCATGCTCGAGATAGCTTTTGGGATCAAAGACATATGGTAAGAGATATGAACACTACATATGCCCTATATAAGCCTAAACTATCACACCAAATTCCTCTTAAACCAATACACTAAGTTCATCTTGAACACTTTCAACACCAAGGTAAAGGATATTATATCAAATAAAATTAAGTAAATCTTATATTAGAATGTTAAAATGATCTAAGTATTAACTTGAAAACTAAAAATAAGGCATTTTCATTGTCAAGATTTAATCTGGTCCTTAGAAACTGTATAGATAACTTTCGTTATATATTACTTATTAGATCAATGGACATGTGTTTCGACATTATTGATACAGATTTCATATTTCCATTAATATATTTTTACCACACTGTTGGTGATGCTCTACGCTATACACTAGGACAAAAATAAATTGAAATTGTAAATTTGATAGATAAAAAATATGTACATAGAGCTAATAGACTTACAATTATATTATAGAAATACATCTATAATTAAATTTTTTTTTTTACTGTGTTAAGCTTATCTCTGGCTAGGCATTGTTTATATATTATGATTATTCATAAAATATTTTATCACACTCTTGTCGAGAAAATTACGTACGTATAAACTTTACAAGAATGGAAATACGTATTGTCTGTCTTTCCAGCAGCGTAGGATTACCTTACACAACTATTCCAAAGATGTTGGTAATGGTGGCAGCGTTAGCACTGATGGCAGGCATCAGCCAGGCCTCTGTGATTGGAGTCAGACAAGGCAGCATTGGAATCTGTCCAAATATTACTGAAAAATATGATTTTGATCCTGTACCCGTAAGTAGCCATGCACTGACAACAAATTTGTCCATTTTGAGGGGGAGTCTTTTTTTTGCCATTGGCGAAACCTGAGCTTGTGGTCTGACTAATTTTGCACTATCCACTAGTTCTCATCACTTGATGTACTCGCTACACCTACAGCTTGATAATTGCTTAAAAAAATAAAACTTTATGATGAAAGAGAAAAGGAAAGTCTAGAAGAGAAGAATTACCAGTCATCGCGTTTATACTACTTATTGTCGCCTTAAGCAAAACATATGAATGTGTTAATAGTTCTTCCCATTTAACAGGAATAATAATAATAATAATAATAATAATAATAATAATAATAATAATAATAATAATAATAATAATAATAATATTAATAATAATAATAATAATAATAATAATACATACATACATATACCTTGGCTGTTTCCCCCTTTAATTGGGGGGTAGCCGACATCAAGAAAGGAAACTCCCCTTCTTCTAATAATAATAATAATAATAATAATAATAATAA
>JAXCGZ010022994.1:17500-30000 GCA_037179515.1 Halocaridina rubra
GCTCTTAAAATAGACGAGGACATCATATTTATGAAGTTAAGAACACGCCTTTAATGTACTGAAAATTTGTTACGGCACATTTAAGACGAAAACTAAATTTTCTTTCATTATACTAGGTTGGGATGAGACTTCTTTTACTGCTCTTAATCAAATATACATACATACAGTGTATCTTATGGTGATAATGAGAGGCAAGAAAATTATTGGAATAATAATGGTACAACAAATGGATATATATATATATATATATATATATATATATATATATATATATATATATATATATATATATATATATATATATATATATATATTTTAGAGAGAGAGAGAGAGAGAGAGAGAGAGAGAGAGAGAGAGAGAGAGAGAGAGAGAGAGAGAGAGAGAGGAGAGAGAGAGAGAGAGAGAGAGAGAGAGAGAGAGAGAGAGAGAGAGAGAGAGAGAGAGAGAGAGAGAGAGAGAGTGACAAGAGGTAGATTTAGATTTTAGGAATACTAGGTGTCATTAGTAGAGGACAGAAACTTTCCATATTTGCATCCTTATTCTTGTTATTTTACAAATGTCTCTCAATTTCATTGGAATAATGATTATGAACGTTAATTAGCCAGTGACTAGAAGTCGAAGGATGTTACTATTGGTCCCTGCACAGTCTTGATATAATTAACTAAAAATCACATGTTTTTAGCAACAGAAAGAGGCGCGCACCACGCAAGTTTTATGACAGGACATGTCATTCTTTAATTCGTTAACACTGAAATATATCTCAAGTATTTCTGGAGGATTTAACAGGATGGGAATTAAAATAAAATCTACTTATTCCGTATATAAGCAAAAGACTTCTAAAGCACTTACAATTATGCAAAAGCAATGGCACTGAAAAAATTGATTGTTAAAACGATGGATGGATAAAAATATTATGCATCACAATCGATTTGATATTAATTGGCTATCATATGGCTTCTCATGTAGCTAAATAAATTTGACAAGGAGACACCGACACTAATAAATGTGAATTAATAAAAATTACTGATGATAAAGAAAAGGTATTGAATGACTTGTGACTACTACAGTTGCCTCTCATTGATATTACTTGTGCTGAATTATATTAGCATTCCAATCGGCGATATATTAAGATGTGTTTTAGATTTCAGCCTACAAGGTGAGCAAACGAGCTATTAAGATGAAGGACCAGGCATCTAAAAATATACGCTAAAAGATATCCATTGCTGATGGAAATTGTAGACTGCTGGAGTACGTTTAACTCCATCCCTTAATACTACATACATATATACATAGACACAAGCCTCATTCCCCCTTGTAAGGGGGGTGGTCGAGCAAAGAAACGCGCATTCATCATGATCCACATACACACCTCAACCACTCCTCTCAGCTCTTAATACTAATATATTAATAACACTCTCCAATATAAGAATAATAGTAATACTAATGGTGAAATGGCTCAGAGGTTTCATGTAAATTGTGAAGCTCTGCGTCGTTGTACATCTTGAAAAAAACTGTATCACACATATTAACCCTAAACAAGAAGAGACGGGGTAACAAGATTAAAGGGGTTGAGCCTAATGAGTGACAGGTCGATGGTGGAGTTTTCCAAGGCAGTGTTATTTTTCTAATACTCTTGTTTTCTTAATAGAAACTGTATTAAAAATAGAACTCATACAAACAAGAAACAGAATGAATTGTAACAATAAAACCCGACATAATTGATATGTTATGACAGTGCAGTGTGGACTTATCTCTCCGCATAGCATTCGCTGTTGATCTCAAAACTGATAGTACAAAACCTGAGGATATAAAAACATATAACCTACGCTTAACCAATGAAGACAACTCTATTATATTGCTGAATTGAAATAGGAAGTAAAACTTTACATAAGAGTACATTTCAGTTTCATATGGTGAACAATTTCTGTATGGCTTGGATGCAACGCAAGTTGAAATTACAAAGATTCTGATATACAAAAACATCGTGATGCAGATTCTCAGATATGGAAAAAGAGCCATAATGTTGCTTACATCCATATAAAATACTTAAACTACACTGAGTACAAAGGCAGGGCATAAAAAGATATGGACACACAAAGATCTTCATCTATGGTATTGTCCAATGAGAGGTACAAAACAAGGGTATGTATGCCTATTTTCACATGTGAGCTAATAATACTAATAATTCCGCCAATAACCTGCAGCGTGCCATGGCTCACTCATTTTGATTGCTAGGGTAATGGGAGCGAGAAGCGAGAAACACATACTGTCTCTAAATATTTATTCTTTTTTGAATGAGGCAATGTGGGATCGAACTTGGATTTTTTTTTTTTTTTTTTTTTTTTTTTTGAGTGTGACACCGAGAGATACAAGAAAATTGCCCTCATCTGGCCCTGGCACCAAGAAACCATTAAGACGAAGAAAGAGTAGAAATAAAAGAAAGATACATAACGGGAAAAGGACAGGCTGAAAGAATAGTTGAAGTATTGAACACCTACATATATGACAGGATTATATCTTAAGATGACGAAAGATCTAGTTTTTGAAGGAAGATGGGTTATAAGAATTAGGAAAAACATAAGGAGGAAAAGAGTTCCAGATTCTGGAGGTAGATGGGAAGAAGCAGTCGATGCACCAACCTATCCGCGAGCTACAAATATCCACAGAGTGCCTCTGAGACGATGCTGCTTGGAAAATGATAATCGCCAACTCGTCAGAGTAATGATGAAAGCAGTAGCAACAGCAAAGAGAAAGGGATGATCCCTTCAGCGAAGAGAAAGAGAATCCAGAGTAAAAGTAAGAGAAGGGTCATTTATAAGTCTAATTGCCTTACATGCAGCCCTATCAAAGAGATAAGTGTAAGAAGAAGCACTCCAGATGTGCATACAGTATTCTAAACAGGAATGGATAAGATCTTATAGATTTTGAGTAACAGAAATGAGAAAAAGTAATGACAAAAACAGCGAAACACCCTATTTTTTAGTGCAGAAGAAGAACTTTGGATTATGTGATAGTTCCAAAACAAGCTAGAGACTATCTGGATTCCTAAAATGTTAATACAATCGAGAAGGTAGAATTCGTTAGCCTCGAAGATTATAGGACTATCAGAAGGAGAAGAAATAAATAGATAGCCAGAAACTGTGTCTTGGAGGTACACTCGGCAAATTAGAGCTGAGAGTAGAATAAAGAGTGATTCGAGACTGATTACGAAGACCAGATGAAGGCTGTGAAGAGAAAGAAGAGAAAAACTGAAGGGGAGAATCATCGGCAAAGGCTTGAAGAAGAGAGGAGGATGCGCACTGAAAAGCATCGTTGATGAAGAGAAGGAATAGAGAAGGTGAAAGAGCAGAGCCCTGTGGAACACCGCTGGTAATAGGATATGAGCTAGATGTTGCGCCGTCAGCAAGCATAAATATAATACGGTCATAAAAAAAAACGAAAATCAGAGAACAGAGAGAAGATGTAAAGCCATAAGGAGAGAATTTGGACAACAGAGCCTTGTGCCAGACCGTGTCAAAAGCCGACAAATGATTCCCCATAGTTTCTCAAAGGAGATGACCACACATGAGCAAAGTAGGACAAGCCATACTGGCGTTTGGAGATCAGCGAGCTAGATTCAAGATATTTTAAGAAGTGACAATTGACCAAAGTTTTGCGTACTTTAGCGATAACAGAGGCTAGGGCAATAGGTTGGTAGCTTGAAGGAATAGAGTGGTCATCCTACTTAGGGACAGGTTGAACTAGAGTGCACTTCCAAGATGAAGGATAGATACTGGTTGAGAGAATGAGGCAAAAAAGGCGGCAATGCACAGAAGCCAGTTAATCTGCAAACTCCTTGAGGAACCTTGCAAGGATACTATCGGGTCCAGTTGCCTTCTTCGTGCTTAGAAAGTAGAGAACCTCATGGACTATGAATGGAGAAAGAATAAGGGAGGGCATAGGATTAGAGAGGGGTAACAGTACGAGGAAAAGGTGCACTGGAATCGCTTGCGGAAGAATTGGCAGAAAAATGAGAGCCAAAGAGAGTGGCTTTGTCAGTGGAAGAGCAAGCTATAGAACCATCAGATTGAATGATTGGAGGACGGCTTGAGTTACAAAAGTTTTTGGAGTGGTTTGTGGCTTGGGACCAGAAACATTTATCAGTGGGAGAGGAGTTAAGGTCATGAACTCTCCTTCATGAGAAGGAAGCTTTAGACCTTTGAATCTGGGCAGTGCAGCAATTCCTAGCTGTAATAAAAAGAAGATTGAGGTAAATCAGGAAAGGCTAGGTACAACCAGTATGCCTGATCTCTGGCCTGAATGCGCATGGAACAGACACGTTCAAATCAAGAATTAGGAGGAGAAAAGGTTTTCATATTCCCAAGGTTATGATTTCAGCAACTTTTAAGGCTATTTGATCAGGGATCGGGTTCAAAAGCAATAATCATCCAATGAAAAGTCGAAGAGAAAGATACGCAAATCATCAAGTTGGGTATGCTCAAAGTGACAAAGGCGGTGCTGATAGGAGATATTGATGGAGGAAGGGGGTGAAAATGAAAGAGACTGAGATTAAAGAGTGGTCAGATATACCAAGAGGAGAAAGCAAAGAATATGAGTAGTTAGAAGTAAAAAAATAGGACAAAAATGTTAGCTGCATATTTGTGCCGATCAGGAACACAAGTAGGATGTTAGATAATCGACTCCAGATTGGTAGTAATGGCAAAAGCAAGGGCCTAGCTTCTTCCCACATCAGTGTGAGAAAAATAAAACCACTCAATGCGGTGCACATTGAAGTCCCCAATATATAGAACATCAGCATTTAAGTGAGAGGATAGCAAGGACTCATGGCAAGAGGACAGATAAGCAAAGAAGGACACAAAGTTAGTAGACTTAGGGGAGGTGTACCAAAAGCAAAGAAATATAGTTGTGGTGGAGAGATAGATTTTTAGCCAAAGAACATTAAAGTCCAAAGATTCAAGGTCCATGTGCCTTGCAATATGAGTGTTAGTGTTGCAGTAAGCACAAACCTCACATTTAGAATGGAAACGAGAATGCAGGTTATGGTGATCGATTTGAAATCGGTCAGGGGAAGCATGGCTAAACAGCTGGGTTGCAGAGAAAAATAGAAGGATGATGTTACAAAGGGATTCACAGACGAAAGATTGGATTTCTGACCACGAATGTTAGAAAAGTGAAGAGTGAATGAAACAGATCAAATGGGAGGTGAAAGGTTTAGGGCACCACCAAGCATGTCTACCCTAATACCGCAGTTCAACTCCCATTCACACCAGAATGTCGTCATCGGAAAAAGTTGACCTTTATGACCTTCCGGGTGTAGATACTGATATTTTTCCCGAAGTGTTTATATTATCTCTGGAAAGAATGTTCGTATATTCACGTGATGACATCAGAAGGGAACTGGAAAAATCAGATAAGACACTCTGTACAAAACAAGTCAACTATTGCTTTCAAAGGTAGTGGAACTCTGTCCAAAACACAGTGGTAAAAGCATCATAAAAAAGCAAGCAAAAAAGGATATATTTACAAATATAATCACTTTTAGCGCAAGTGTCCTGAATATCTCAATGAATGGTGAACTTGACAAACTCTTTCAATCTCAAACTTCGGTTGTAAAATCAATAGTGTTTGAAAAAACACACGGCCTAGGAGACCTATATCGAATGATAGACAGTCTTGCAGATAAGGCGAGAATTTTCGAAGCAGATGCTGAAGAGGTGAAAGCCTTACAATACAAGGTGGGATTGCTAGAATCAGACATTGTCCTACTTAAGAGAGATAATTCTAGGTTGAAACTGCTATTAGAAACATCTCCACCTCTCAATTCATTGCTGTCACCTAACAATGATGATGTCCCTTTTATCAACAACCCTCAGGTTTTGCAAACTAGGTTTACTGTCTCTACTCACAATTCCTTCAGTGCATTGAATGACGAATGTAACAGTGGTAGTGAAAAAGAAGTAGATCCAGATAAACGTGATAGTCAACAAGACAATCTGAATACACCATCTAGTATAAATAATCAACTCAGTAACAGGTTACAAAATAGTGAAGAAACAACAACGTCCTTCCCCACTACTCCCAACAACACAACAACAGGCACTAACCAGAACAAGATTCATCCCAACACAAATAACCAACCTGGTAAAGGGTTGCAAAACAGCGAAGAAGATATAGAGCCCATCTCCACTACTCCTAAGAACACAGCAACTATCACTAACAAGGACAACCAAATTACACCATCCAGCACAAAAAACCAACCCAGCAATAGGCTGCATAACAGTGAAGAAAACAGAAGAGACAAAATAGAATCAGTCTCTAATCTAAACATTCCATTGAAGTCCTCTCCCCCACAGCCACAGGTACCCAATAATGCAAGTGCAAGGGTTACAGCTCAAATATATATTCGCATTCCTGGCAACCCCTTTGAGAGAGAGATACGTAATGTATTGATTAAGGAGCTTTCTCGCAAACCAAATGGGGTCTCCTTCGCAATGACGATATCGAGAGAATTTGAATATGTGGCTTACAAACTGAATCAATGGCCTACAGGCACAATTGTCAAGCCATTACATGGGGGCAAACAATGGACACAACCTGGGTTATCTACAAAATATCCCAAACTACAGTCATACCAGAATAAACAGCAAAAAGCTTATGAAACGATCCCCTATCCGCGAGACTACTGAAAGAGACACAATACAAACCTCTCTTATCACCATCCACGCACAAGAGACTTCTCCTGGAGAGATGGCTCTTACAACCCTAGACACTCGCCTATGCATACAAACTTTGGGAAGGCCCGATCATACTCAAATCAGCGTTACCCATCAAATGGCAGGTACAAACACCAGGATCCATGGGCTAACCCCAGAACACACTATAATGATAAATTCCCAGCAGAATCACACAGTCGAAACAAAGCATGGACAAATCCAAGAAAAAACTACAACTATGACTATGGATACCACCCTGATGAAACATGGTAATAATGTAACATTGGTACATGTGAACGCTCAGTCCCTTCTCGCTCATTTTGAGGAAATAATAATGCTAATAAAAGACTACAACATAGACATCCTCTGTGTAAGTGAAACTTGGCTTCCACCTACAACTGAAAATAAATATGTGAATATCCCAGTTTAAAATATTTCGCAATGACCATGGCCAAGGGAGTGGGGTCTGTAATTATGTTAGAAATTATCTTAGTGCTTCAGAAATAACCACATGTCTAGAAAAAACTGAAGAGCTCGAAGATTTATGGATCACTGTGCAGAATCAGAAATTTCCATCTTTCATTGTAGGGTGTGTTTACCGTCATCCTAAAGTACCTTCCAGTTCATTCAGTCATCTGCTAGAAACTTTCAGAAATATCTGTGTGCGCCATAAACCCATATACATACTTGCTGACTTTAATGATGACTTGCTCTCAGCAGATAACAAAATGAAAAGGGTGATCAACACTGTGAAGTTAACACAAATAGTGATAAAACCGACCAGCATATCCCCTAATTCTAGGACTCTAATAGATCTGATAATAACAAATAAAATGGAAAATATACCCTCTTGGGACGTAGTTCCCTGCCCAATTGCAGATCACGAGCTCATCATTGCTATGCTAAACATACACAAGCCCAAAAGGAAGCCTCTCTTCAAGACATTCTGATGTCGAAAAATATTGCTCCCCAGATATCTTTTGTGAAGCATTAATCAACAACACATATGTCCTTAATAGAATTATAAACAAAGATAACGTCGATTTGCAGGTTGAGATTCTAACAAAATTCTTCCATGAATGCTTAGATCGTTGTGCACCCATTGTAACAAGAAATATAACCTGCCCCTCAGTCCCCTGGCTAACTAACGACATCAAAGAGGCAATGCAAATCAGAAATCAAATACAATAAGAGCTAAAAATTAATAGCTATGATATGACTCTCCGAGAACGTTATAAAACAGAAAAGAAACGTGTTAGATCTCTCATCAATGTAAGTAAAAAAAGACTTTTACAAAAAACAATTTAATGACTCTAGACATGATACAGCAGCAACGTGGAAAGTGATAAGAAGCATGATATCAAATGAAAAGACTACCTCAGAAAGTTATGAAAATATTACGGAGTTGAAAGACAAAGCGGAAAACTTTAATATCTATTTTGCTAACGTTGGCAAAATACATATGAGAAAACACATCAAAACATCAACTCAGTGAATATGAGTAATTACTTAAATGTCAATTCTTCCAATGTAAACACAAGAGAGTACTTCAAGATAAATCCTATCGACTGCACTATCCTAATTCTTACTATAAAGAGCCTAAGAAACTCTGGCTCTCATGGTCCAGATGGTATACCATTTCAATTCATCAAAGATGCTCTCCCCATGATTGTATCTTATATTCTAACTATTATGAACACTTCCATTGTTACTAAAAAGTTTCCTGACTCTTGGAAAAAATCACATGTAATACCTCTGCATAAAAAGGGGGACAGAGAAGATGTGACAAACTATCGTCCCATTTCCCTGCTACTTATTTTCTCTAAAATATTAGAAAAAATTGTTGCATGCCAACTTATGTCATATTTAGAATCAAATAGACTACTAACGATTAGCCAACATGGTTTCAGACCGAAACTCTATAATATTACAAAAAATGAAACAAATATATTTGCTTGCGTTATTAGACTTATCAAAAGCCTTCGACAGTGTAAACCATGATGTTCTTGTAAGTAAATGTACTAACCTAAATATTGATCTGAGCTGGTTTAGATAGTATCTATCTAATCGCAAACATTCCATATGTCTCAAAAACATTATCTCTATGCCAAAAAAAATGCATCATTCGGTGTTCCACAGGGATCAGTACTTGGTCCTATCCTCTTCTCCATTTATGTAAATGATCCATCTTCTTTCATTTCTGTCTACTCGTACAATATGCAGATAACACTCAACTACTCCTTAGTGGTTATATTAATAATTTCCCAGAGCTAACCTTAAGAGCATAAAACACTCTGTCAAAATTTAAAACCTATTTTCAAAAATTGGGCTGTTAATTAACGAAAGTAAAACACAATGCATGTTTATTGGTTCAAGGTTCCATATAGCACAAAGGAAACACAACAATTAATTTTTGCGGCAGTATTATTACACCAAGCAAAACAGTCAAAAACCTATGAATTCACTTTGATAACTATATGTTGTTTGATCCCATATAGATAAAGTATGCAAAAAGGTTACAGGAACATTAATATACTTATCACATATAAAAGACAATTTTGAGACTACCATTCGAATAACTGTTGTTGAATCTCTAGCCTTAAGTCACATTAATTACGCACAACTGTTTGGGGAGCCACTATTAAGACTCAGATAAACAGAATCTTCTTCTTCTTCTTTGTCTACATCTTCTCCCACTTTTATGTGGGGTCGATGTTTCTGGCCAGCGTTCTCCATTTGTTTCTGTCCCATACCTCATCACCCAACAAACCTTTAGACCTCAGGTCGTCATTGATGCAATCCATCCACCTACGCTTTGGTCTCCCCCTCCTTTTCCTACCCTGTATATCCATTTCCATCACTCTCCTCCCAACATACTGTTCATCCCTCCTAACGACATGACCATACCATCTTAGTCTACTTTCTTGTATCTTATCTGATATGTCTCTACCTTTTGAGGTACCTCTAATTACCTCGTTTCTGATCATATCGCATCTCGTCACCCCACATAATTCCATCTCAACATCCTCATCTCTGCCACATCCAGTTTTTTTTCTTGTGTCTTCTTTATTGCCCATGTCTCTGCTCCATACATCATCGCAGGTCTCACAACTGTCGTATACACTATACCCCACAACTTAGTCCCTATTCTCCTGTCACACAGCACCCCAGACACTTTCTTCCAGTTCTTCCATCCTGTTTGTATTCTGTGGTTTATTTCTGACTCTAGGTCACCATCCTCTGCTACTGTTGATCTCAAATACTTGAACATTTCAACTCTTTTCAACACCTCCCCCTGCAAATTGAGCTCCCCATCCTCATCATCTCTCAACCTCAAGTACTCTGTCTTCTTCCTGCTGATTTTCAGTCCTCTATCCTCCATCACTCTTCATCACTCCCCAGGCTTCTCCTCCACTACCTCTCGTCTGTTGCTACACAGTACAATGTCATATGCAAAGAGAATACATCATGGTGACTGATCTCTAATACCCTGGGTTACTATATCCAAGACCATATCAAATAGATATGGACTCAAAGCAGACCCTTGATGCAGACCAGCAGAAGCTTATAAATTTTGCAGCTCGAGTTGCCCTGGGAGGAATAAGAAAATATGACCACATCACACTAGCTCTCAATAAACTTGGGTGGCTGCGGGCAGAAAACAAGGTCGTTTATGCTATTAATGTTTTTGTACACAAAAGTTTGGACCATCATTATCCTAGCTGGCTATTTGATTTAAAAACAGTCAGGGATATAAGAGAAACCAACACAAGATAGAGCAGTGAGCTCTTTATTCAGAAAACAAACACAGAAGCAGGTTCAAAGATGATCACTATTAAAGGGCCAACACTCTGGAACAATATTCCAGAGCATCTTAAAAATGCATCCTCCTTCACAGCTTTCAAAGGCAAACTATATAGTTTTTTTGAACAAATAGTTGCTGCTCACACATAAACTAATCTTAATGATTTAATGCAATTTCCCTTAACACTAACCTCTCTATATGTAAACTGATATCGACATCTCTGTTCTCTAAGTTAAGAACTAATTATTCTCACTGTAAGGAAAACAAATATGGTGATGATGCCGATAATAACGATACTGTATCGAGTGTTATTATTACTACTCTATTATTAACATTATTGTTATCATTTTTATTACAGCATTATTATTTTCTAGGAAAGCTGCATTTAATTTAACTGTATGTATTACCTTCTTACTTATTAGTTCAATTATATGTCTACTTCTAAGTTACCTTTACTTTTAGAAGAATAACCATTGTACAAAAATGGAAATAAATGTTTATTTGTTTGTTTGTTTGTTTGTTTGTTCATGTCAAAAGTGGAGTCAACAGGATTCCTGGAGATTCTCAGCAACGCTCCATATGGGATACTGGGAACCATAAGCTGTTGACCTTCCCTAATTATAGTAAAATGAGGAAAAAGAGAGCAAAACAAAACATAGATGGGGAGTGTTGCAACTTATGAAATACAACGGGATAGTAAGAGATGTGTAGCAAATACGCCATGATAGTTTGCGTAGATGTAATCATTAGGAATGAACCGTACCTGAAGGAAGACTTAACTTGGAGCTGTCTAGTCCAGTCTTAGTTAAGTCCGATATATCTTCAGATGTAGAATTTCAATGGGTGGCTGTGCCATGGCCGGTAACCTACACACGGAAGCCCTCCGTTTAAGCCATAATTCCATAAAAGCTCTTAAAATGGAAATATATAGATGGGAAAGTGAACATGGTTAGACCTTATTTGCTGTTTATGGATGTAAGATTCTCTGTTCTACAGAAAGTCAAATGGGTGACAGGAAAAAATGAGATCAGCTGTTGACATTGAAAAAAAAGAATGTAGATATATCTTAGAAGAGAAGTGGAGTGACGGAAGTTCACATAGGCCTTGGTACGTGACAAGGCTTTGCAGACAGTAAGCTTAACAAATATCCTGTATAACAGAAAAACAAATTATTGACATATTAAAAGTCGTCATACATAATGCTTCACACTGGATTGAATTAAGAGGGGGAACGTTGAAAACATTTAAGAGAGGCATGAGTGGCGGAATCACGAGGGAAGAGCGGCACAATTTTACAGACGTTTTTGGCTTTACACCTCGCTGGAAGTGGCAAAGGTAGGAAAAGTTTTTTAATTATAGAAATAAAAGAAAGGAAACAACATCACACACAATACTTTTACGACCTTTAAAAAACAATATTATTGGAAACACGCACAACACCTTAATATCCTGTCAATCTGAAATGCACGAAGTTCAGGAAAAACCTGAGGTCATATACGTAAAATCATACAGGTTTGTTAAATATATAAATGAACGAAAGAGAAAACAAAAAATAAATAAGAACTGCTTTAAGGAAAAAGATAAATTATATGAAAAATAAAAAATATCGGAATACCGGAAGATGTAAAATAAAGAAGAAGAAAAATCCTGAGTTATTTCTCATGTAAAGGGAATGTAGGCTGAGACGGTGTTGAGTTTCTGGGAAACCACATGATGTGGACAGATATAGTCTTTTCAAGGAAGAATGGCATTTCTATGTTATCTTAATTCTGACATCATATATTCATTTCATGTGTCCTTTTTAGGTTTCTTTTCTCTTCGTCCAAAAGAAACATCCGTATCTTCCCCTCTCAGAGGTAAGTGTGAATAAGATTTTAATCCTCTTTGCGCTTCTTTGCGTATCAAAATACAAATATAAATATCATGTTACTGTGACAAAGGGATTCTTTATGCTGTAAATATAACCCTTTTCCATATATTTA